>JAVIWB010002516.1:0-31459 GCA_031893035.1 Dermolepida albohirtum
CAACAGAGTACTCCTATAGGGTATACAAATCAAAAATTACAATTACATTGATAATACATATAAAAAAAATCAAAAACACAAAAAACACAAAATAATAGAACTGAATGTAAGTTAAATAAATAAATAAATGAAATTAAATCCAATTAAACACCGCGACGATGCAGTTGGTTGAAATTCCTAGCCGCATGCGTAAGTGGAGCCCTAAACAGAATGTTGGTTCTTGGCGTTCCCATTGCTAAAGGATCATCGAACCTCGACTCCAGGCGTGGAACCGCAAAACCTACGCCAGCCAACAGCTCTGGCGCATCAATTTTCCCGAAATCAAACCAGACATAAACGTACCACTGACATTCCGCCTCCGTTCTGTCAAGGACTCAAAGCCATGACTAAGTAGAAGTTCCCCATAGTCAGTGTCGTGTCCTAGATAAAAACCATTTTCTTTGAATGATAAGTATTTCAAAAACTTTCTCTGCACTCGTTCCACGGCATCAATTTGATTATCGTAAATAGGGTGCCACACCACTGCAGCATACTCCAGCTTACTACGCACTAACGCACGAAATAAAGAGGATATGCAACCCTTGTTTGTAAAGCTCCTGCAAGTCCGCATAATAAGGCCAAGAACCTTGTGTGCATTCGTGAGCATAGCCGAAACATGATCGGAAAAGGACAGCCTGCAATCAAAAACAACACCCAAATCCCTCATAGAATCCACATGCGAAACTAACACGTTATTAATATGATATAGGTACTCAATCCTATTCAATTTTCGTGTGAAAGAGACTGAATAACATTTTTCAATGTTTAGGGACAGATTATTGTGGGTACACCAAACAGAGATAAAACTCAAAGCTTCCTGCAAAAGTCTAACATTATCAATTGAGGCAATTCTGTGGTAAATTTTCAAATCGTCGGCATAAGCTAGTACCTGGCAATTGAATTAGAGCCACCTTTCGATATCAAGAAATTTGTAACTATTTAAATACATTTCAAATTTTCGATTGTAATTGCTATTTTCAAACATTTCAAAACGTAATATTTACTTTCAAATTATTATTTACATTGATTTTTCAAATAATCAAAATTTCACTTAATATTTAACTATATTCAGAATATAACTATATTCATATAGACATTAAGGAAAAACAAGAGGGATTTGTTGATTTTGGGTAATAAAGACGAACAATATTTTGTGCTCTGTGAAAATATTAAGTGTAAAATTGTAGAATTAGTAATGCAAATCTTTTTAGTTTTAAACAATATTTATTTTATAAAATTCAACATTTACCAAAAGAAACATTGCGTATATATAATATTGTTATTTTAAAGTCATTTGCTTTATTAATTGAAAAGTTATGTGTCTACTAGTTTGAATACTTACTTTTAAAAAGTAACCAGATAAAAACTTTATTATCAGAAACATCTTCTTTGAAGTTTTCGTAATAACGCTTGCTTTACTTAACTTCCTATATAATGAAACTGCTTGAATTTTCATTTAGTTTAATTTACTTTGATGTTCAATTTAATTTATATTGATATTATGCCATTCCAGTTATTTTATTTAGAAGACAACCCACTTTAAAGTTAAGTTAAGAATACAAAACAACATTTCTCAATATTTAGAGTTTGTTTATTAAACACCAATTACTAATCGCATCCAGATTCGCTTGAAGGACACTCATATCTTGCCTATTATCAACTGTGCGGTAAATTTCTAGGGCAGTCGATAGAAGTAATCAAATCGTTAATGAAATGTACGCGCTCGATATGTAGCAATTGTAGTAGACATAATTTGGTCTGTTCTGAAAGTAGGTATGCATGAATGCCAATAAAGATTTAATAAATTCGAACGAACTGGTCTTCGTCATAAAAATATAGTGGTCTATTGTATCAAAAGCACGAGATCAGTGTAAGTAATATTCACCTGTCTACCACCGACTAGTGCTTAACACGAATCCTGAGACAGTGTAGCAAGGTTATAGACTAGGGATTGTCTACATGTAAATCCATGCTAATTCGGAGAGAAAAATTACATAACACTGCTGTATATCAGTTCACAGATTACAGCTTCAAAAGACGTTAATGAAATTGTATAGAATTGCTATAGGTCTATATTTTTCACGTTAGTATTTTCGCCTTCTATATATCGGCATAATTTAGCAATTTTCTAAATAATTTGATCGTGTTCAGATATAAAACAATTTTTCATTTTCTTCGAGCAATTTAAAGTTTCTCTCTCGTCAGTCCTAAGAATAGTTACTGATGGGAAGTTACTATGCACAGAAATGGCAGAAATAGTATTTTCAAATAGAAAAACATTGGCCAAAGACGTCAACAATACACTGAGAGTTGTCCAATTTAGCATAACTATCATAAACTCTATAGGAATTATTAAAAAATTACGCCTCAAATTTATGAAATTCCAGAATAATTTGAGATGTTTTGTCAGTTCATGCTGTACACTAATTCTAATAGGCTAAGAAAATAGCATCTTTAACAGTAAGTAGGCAGAAAAATGTTATCTTGAGCTTCAGGACACATTGCTACATTGACATTGTGGACATAATGGACATCCTCCTGTACAAGTGGCATCAACTCATGGTGAATAATAAACTTATATTCAAAATTGGACAGAACTAAACCCAACCCTCTATTATATGCATTCAAAATAATATTGTGTTGTGATAAATTTAGAGATCCAATAAAAGATAGTACCAAATATTATTTTATGTAATCGTACAAAGCATTACTCTTCAAAAATGGAAGATTAAAGTCTCCCATAATTAATACTGGATTATTCAAGAGGATCAATTCCAACATATCCAAGGAGTCATCCAGTACACTGAACAAAATGTCAAGCGAAATCTACGAGACTACAAATAACACGAAAAATTACAGAAGTACACTTTACAAATGAAAATGTCGATCAGGTACTATAGATTTAAACAAGCTGATGTCAATTACATCAAAACACATTATTTGCAAATGCCAGGAGAATACCTCCTCTCAATAATCTTCCAGTAAGAACAGGAATATGTACTTAATCATGTAAGTGTTTTACATCTTAAACCTCTGACGTTTTGGTAAAATAACTGCAAAGGATAGGACATGTTGGACTTGCCTAATTTAAATTTACAATTATCCGAATTCCATTCTTATATCTAATTGCAGTATTATTCTCTCTTTTCGATATGCGCTCGATAAATTCATTCTTTAGTGCTTTATAAAGTTGAAATTCAAACCGATCACTCTTGAGAATTCAGTTTGCTTTTAAGAGTCTACTTTTTATCAAAATTCTAATAACCAAATCAACCGACTGAAGGATTACATTAATGAGACATTTACTTTCAACTTTAGTTAAATCGAACTTTTCCAACCTACACGTTTTAAATTCATCAACTCCAAAGTTAAGTGAGTTAGCTTCGAGAAAATAATGATCCTTTGTCTCTTTTTGAAGTAATGCAGTGACTGATCTTCATTCCATCCACCAATTCAATGCTAATTTTCAAGCAATTTTTGTATCACCAAAATAGACAACAATTACTATTATTACAAACATTTTTAGCTTCAATCCTGGATTACTCAACACAACAACTTCAAACACTTTGTTGCAAATGCTGCATGTAACATAAACTTCGTCCTTACTAGGCTTAGAACAGCAAGAGAAAATACAAAATCACTCATCTGCGCTAGCGGGATCCGTTACGGCGAGTTCAAGATATGCGAGAATAGACCAACAGATAACACAAAAGAAGAGTGCAAAGGAAAATAATGTTCAAAATTCAGAACTGAGACCCAACTGTATATATATAAATATTTAAATCCATAAATAGTTTACAAAAACGCATAAACAAAAATAAAGAAACTTAAAAATAAGAACAATATATACACTAACCTGCAAAAAAGGGCGCTGAGTAAAGTTAAATTGCCGATTAGGGAGATGTGAATTTTGTTAAGTATTTAAATTTTAAATTTCAGAATTAATTTTGATTTGAATGTACAGGATAATGCACACCAATAAAAGGCGTTCCAAGGAAAAAGATAAACATGAAACGCCGAAAGATAAATTTTTTTATAAACATTGTTTATGAACCATCACCCTAAAAGGTGATTATCTGAATAAAAAAAACTTTATATTTATAATAACGTCATAAAATTAGTAATTAGAATATTAGGAAATGTATGCAAAGCAATCGTCTAAATGAAAGGGTGGTGATAGATATCTTCAGAGTTTTACATTTCAAACTTGAATTTAGTTTCCTTAATCGATATTATCAGTAGAATCCAATTAAAGAAATCTAATCAAAATTTTTAACAATTTTATAGCGTTAATTTAAATCAGTGTGGAATTGCTGACGTGTACTCGCTGGGTGATACGATATCCTTGATACAACATTTAGGCACAGATATTTATTTTGTATCATGTAACTCTGTTTATAAAACGTTATTTAAGCATTTAGCATTCACTAATAATTATTTTCTAATTAAATTGTATTTTAAATATAGGAAACTCGTTCACCAATTCATAATCAACATTACAATATTTATAATTATTGTAAATAATAATAAACACAATTTTTGAGAAGCTAGTTTATTGTATTCTTGTAAGAATATTTTTATAAATATCGAAGCACTTGTGACTACGAATAACATAAATAAATAAATTAATTTATTGTTTTATTTATTTACGAAATATAAAATCAAACTGGCTGCTTTGCCTTGTTTCGTAAAAGAACTTACACCGATATCCATGAACCAAGTGAAACTATAAGAGCTGTCACGAGTCTATATTTAAGAGAATTATAAACGTTTTTCTAAAGTTTTGGAATTTTGAAACCTGCACACACCTTAGTGCAAATCATAGCAATATGTATATATCAAACGGAAGCCCCGCTATTCAACGTCCTACTACCACAATACTAGGTATCTTTAAATAGCATTTAATTTCAAGTTATTATTTTCAGACTATATTAAGCCGATTATATTATCTACATAAAGAGCTTTGAATTTTATTATGCATAAGAAGATTGCAAAAAAGAAATCTATTTCAAATTTTTATTCAATTTAATGCATAATCGGATCGACACTCAACATTTACTAAGTCGCATTATGTATTCGATACCTTATCGTACTTCTCGTCTTCATTATATACTTTCTTCGAAGCTGGTTATTAAACCAACGTTTCTTCTGAGAGCTAGGGCGTAATGTTTCAGCCCAGTACTTGTTAAATACTTAGTACAAAGCGACAGATGGGAAGGCTTTCGTGGTGGGAAAATCAGTTACTTTGTTTCGAACGGGAATGAATCTTTTTTGTGGTAATTATTTTATGTACTTCCAGCATCACGCGCTGCACAACTTCTCTCAGGATAAAAAAATGGCTACCATTTTCTTCTTCATGAATGGAGATTTTCGTATAGAGATGCCCATCTCTATACGAAAATCCTCATCTTCAAAAAATCAAACTCTGTTCTATATTTCAGCATTGTCAGGTTTCGTTACCTGTAAAGTTGTCGTTAACAAAACGAAATCTTGCATTTTTAAATTTTTTGGACGTCTCGCAGCACCTTGAAACGTATCGTGCCTTTCTTTCCTCAGTTAAGGCGTGGAGTGTCTATAGGGAGCAAATAATCCTTACTTGAAAACGTTCGTGGAAAATGGTATGCACACATTATGTCTCTATAATCCACAAATAAAGTTGTAGCCTAAATTACTCGATATTTCGTTTTTAACTAACACGATAATAAGCACGACCACAAGTAGCGCAAAGAACAAAAAAAGGCGCCGGCTGCAGTCTAAGCTTGAACAGGTCGCGATCTCCTAATATATTTATCACAGCATGCAATATTCAGTTGTGTCATGCTGCAAAACTTTTGTAGTGCTCTTCGTACATATTACAACTTTAAATTTACTTTAAATTCTCGCCGGCCTGTCTATATTTTATAATGTAATTTAGAGTACAGAAAGGTTAAAAACCACTAATCTGAAGCACATTACAGTATCTTGAACAGCATTGTTAAAGAAAAGGTATCAATAATCGTAAAGGAACATGAAGATGTGAATATACAAAACCATTTACGGCTAATACAGTTTTTCAAAAATGGAGTACGTATACTGTCAATAAAATTAAAAGCAATTTTCCAATCCATAAAGAGCTTTAACTTAAAAAAAATTGGTAGGAATTGATAAAAAAAATATTGGAATGGTAGGTATAACTTCGAAAATAGTAAATAAAGCAAAGAATGCAAAAGAAGAAAAAAATTTGTAAATAAAAAATAAGGTAAGAATAAAAAAATATTAACGAGAAACAATGAATTACAGCATTTCAAAGGTGTAACAAGGTTAAACGTCCAAGAAGCACGTTAGCTATTTTTACGTACAGAATACATAATTATATTTTTCTAAATTTATTCGCTTTATAATAAAGTTTTTTTGTTGAATACTTCTAACATCTTTTCAGGATAAGTATCAGTTCTTTTGTCTAAATATCAAGATCTCGTTTAAAACAAAAATGTCATTCTCTTTTACCATAGAAATTTTTTACCTATTTAACCCACACGCAGGCTGTGTTTCGGTGACCAAGAGGTAAGGACTACAATGCATCGGCTAGATCAGCGGAACTAGGTGAACTAACTTGACAAATGCTTAGATATACGTAAAGCTAAAGAGTAATTTATTTAAAATGACGGCAGGGATTTGAAAACCAGTAGTATTAAGGAAATTCTAAACTACCACAGGACTTAGCTTTACTAATGTCAAAAAATCTTATTTCCTGCGTTGGGTCAGGTCCAATTCTAAACACCCAGAATATAATAATATGAACTTTTCTTAGTATTGTTGAGAATATTTTTATTTAATAAACTATTTCCTTTGTTTACACGAAAAATAGAAAGTAAAAATAAGCTGTGTACATGTCAAAAAAAAAAAAAACTCTCGCTCAATTTTGTCACTTCTAACTTACGCCATCTAGTTGAATAAAATTAACATAATACTTTAATAAGTATAACAAAATGAAAAAAATAATGACACGTACTTATTGAAAATGATAAATTACATAATTTACTTTACAATGAGAGTGAACAGTCGGGAAATTAAAAAATTATGACTAAGTTAATTATAGCATTCTCAAGTACACTGAAAAATTAGATTGTTTATAAAGTCCTTATATTAATTATGACATGAGTCGCTATAAATATTTTGGGTAGTGTTGTACGTAATAAAGTAAAAACTGTAAGTAATACTTGTTAGACAAATAGTGATAATGAAAATTATGGGTTAACGCAAATTCAAAATTCAATAGAACTGCTTAAATTAACGGTAAACAACATCAACGCTAGGCCAGACTCACAAACCCATTAAGGTACAGATTTCGAATTATACGTTAAAACCACAATCATCACAATCTTACTTGAAGCCGAACCGAGAATGACGGATTTGGCGGAAAACGGAAACATTTCTGTCACATCGAGAACCTGTAAACATTGGAAATGCATTGGACAATATACAATATATATATATATATATATATATATATATATAGTAGTAGATAGTAAGAACTGTATAATCGACCGTACTCTTAATATCTTAAACGTAACTATTATCAGGTCAACTAATTTTACTGAGTTGAGTTTTACCCAGTAAAATTAGTCAACTATTTTACTGGGTTGAGTTTTATTCTATTATACGATGTTAACATCATAATTCAGAATTAAAAGATAAAACTAAACTAGACTATTTAACTAATCAATGGATTTAAAATTAATCCATAAATAATTAAAGAGGAAAACGAAATGATGAACCAAATCAAAGACTAACGACAAAAGATTTAAAAAAAATAAAGATAAATTTCTTTACTATTATATAGGCGAAAATGTTACATTTGGCATGAACTCTTTTAACGGTAATAAAGTCAGGTGAGAATAGTATCTAACTACATATATAGTTCCGTAAATCAAAGGATATTCAAAATGTATTGAAGCCGGATATTTCATCAAGCCAACCCTTTCGTTAAAAAACGACTTTAGCGGTTGCAGATTTCTCCTTACCCAGACTTCGTATAACATTAAACTACACTTCGTCGAAACAATTTAATTTACAGTTTTCTTTTCAAAATTAATTTATTTACTGTTCTATAGATGACATCGTTATTAATAAATATATTCTGCAGTCGCGCATATAAATATATAATTGGGCGCTTGACAATGTGAAATTAATGAAAATTAACATTTCCTACTATTCAATCGTTATTATTAATTACAGAAAATTAAAAGGTGAATGCGCGTTAAAACGATTAACTCTGTTCCATAATGTGATTTATAACATATTAAAGGACTCGAACCTGTGCTGCTTAGTGGCTTAATTATTTAAAACCGCCTAGAAAGCGGTAGATACAGGTTCGAATCCTAGTCTAATACAGAAAATTTTTAACTAGTTTTCTGTAATTAAGTAATAACGATGGATTAGCATGGAATATTCATTTACATTAAACAGTTCTTTTAATTGTAAAGTTTGTTCACTCGCAAAATAAATAATATTATTGATAAATTAAAAATACTGTTTGATTAATTAAGAAAACGATTTCCTTTTATTCATAAAGATATTGAAAACCAGTATAAAGACGCATTTTGTACTCGTAATATTTTCCTATCAATTTCTTCCTACTTTCTTACTCTCATCCATCATGATGAGTACATAATATACAAAGGGTACTAGGAAAGTTTTGCAATATGACGCAACAATTAATCGTAGGAAGCTGCTTGTTGCTGTATGTTGAGACATGTTCATACGTGCATAGTAGCCGCCGCGCCATGTCGATGGGTTCAGTTATTCATTAGCAGTGAGAGTGTAAAGTGCTTGCGATGACATCGTGGTCACGAAATGAGATAAGGCCAGTTTTGCGATATAATTTCGTGCGTGGTTTAAACATAGACCAGTGCTTCGAAGAAACGACTATTGCACTAGGTGATGTTTGTCCACATCGCACAACGATATTCAGATGGTATAGACAATTCCAAAGGGGAAATTTAACCGAGAGGCCGAGAAGGTCACGAACGTCAGTTACGGACGAAAACATTAATACTGTGAGGAAAATGCTGGGCGAGGACGGGCGAGAGACCTACCAACAGATAGAGGGTACTTCAAGCCACCAGCAGTTCGTTCGATTCTGCACGATCATTTGCACGTGAAGAAATTTCGTTCTCTCTGGGTGCCACATCGACTGACTGAAGAGCGATGACACGACGTGTGACTTGGTGCCGGGAGATGCTAAAAAAGTTTAATAAGGGACAATCTCGGTATGTGAACAACATCGTGACAAGTGACGAGACTTGGCTGTGCTATTACGATGTGCCGAACAAGGCTCAAAACAAAGTTTGGGTGTTTGATGATGAGGACACACCCCTAGTTGTCAGACAATCCCGATCTGTAAAGAAGAAAATGATAGCTGTATTTTTCAAATCGAGCGGAAATGTGGAACGCGTCGTTTTGAACACACAGAAGACAGTCACAACTAAGTGGTATACTGAACAGTGCCTGCCTAAAGTCATTGTATCTATGAAGAGCCTGCGGCCAAAGTCAAGAATGGACTCCTGGTTCCTCCATCACGATAATGCTTCAGCTCACCGTGCCAAAGCCTGCACCGAATATTTGACCATGACAGGATTGAGACTTCTCAAGCACCCTCCCTACAGTCCAGATCCTGCTCCCTGCGACTTTGCACTGTTCCCGCATGTGAAAATGAAGCTAAACGGGAGGCGGTTTTCCAGTGATGAGGGCCTTCTGCGGCCTTGGGACAACGAGTGTGCTTTACTCCCTAGTGAAACTTGGCAGAACTGGTTTAAAGATTGGATGAGGATGGAGATGTGTATTGAGTGTTGAGTAAATTACTTTGAAAAACTTAAATAAACAAAGCTGTATTGCAAAACTTTCCCAGTACCCTTTGTACATACCTATTGCCACCATATGCCTATGCCTATTAGCTTAGACCTAGGCTATAAAACAATACCAAAATACACTAAATCCCTTTTCATGATAAATTTTGATGGAGACTGTAGTTGATTAAATTAATCAAATAAGGCCGTGGTTTCAGGTGCGATACTGTGATAAATTATCTGCTAATGGTGATAACTTAGTTGTCGAAATACGTATACAGAATACGAAAATTATTGTGGAAAGTGGTTATATTAACATTACTTGATTAATCCCTTTTTTTAATGTTTTCAAAAGAGAATATAACAGCAGAGAAAGCAACATTCAGCGGCGCAGATACATCAATAACCAAATTTAAACATTAATTTTATTAATTGGGAAGATATGTTACGCTTTTATCTTCTCTTGTAAAAATGCAGTATGTGACATAAAGCGCTTCTGCATTAACCTGTTTAATGCTTCAAAAACTTGTATATGTATACAAAATCAGTGGAGAGAAAGATTGTATGTTTTCATTAGGACTAACAACAAAAATTAGATTTGTTTCGTTTCTAGAAATATAATATCGGCACAAGTTCTTTGTGCTGTCATCACTCTGATCTAACAAACACTTTGATTCCTTTTATGGTTTCGCTTCTTTCAAATTATCTGTATTTCTTTGGCAACATGAAAGACACTTGATTTTCACTTTCTTACAAAACAATATAATTTTACATGTATGCGATTCTTGTAAATAAACTTTTGATTTGTTATCATTTCAATACTTGTTTACATATAGTATTTGTGTGTGTGTATATATATATATTTATTTATAGATTTGTAATGTTTTGCTGACAGCTGAACCATTATTTATTCTTTTTATATTTCTTATAATAGTATGGAAATGTAAGCTAATGCCTAAAACGTATAAAGTTATATTGGGTAATCATAGTCAATGAATAAATAAATATAAGAATCAATAAAGAACATTGTAGTACGTGAGTCGTCTTTTAAGTTTTTAAGTTTAAACTGGAATAAAGCAGTAGATAGCTTTTAAAGACTTCACTGTTGTTCGAAGTATTCTCCACGAAGATTAATGCAGTTTTGCATGCGCTCGAACCAACTTTGGAAGCAGTTATTCCACTCGTTTGTTGGTACAGTCGAAGTTGCGCTTTTAAAGGCATCAACTGCTCCTTCTGACGACTGGAACCTTTGACCACGAAGTCCATTCTTTATTTTCGAAAAGGTAAAGAAATCGTTGGGACTTATGTCCGAACTCTACGGAAGATGGTCCAACAATTCGACGTTTTGTTGCGTTAAAAATTCATTTGTCTTGCGTGCTGTGTGCTGTGTGCGAACTTGCATTCTCTTGATGGAGGATTATTCATCGTTCGGGGTTGGTTTTTCGAAGCTCAGCGATGACTTGCGGCAAACAAATGGTTATATACCAATCGGCAGTAACAATTCTTTGATCTTATAGAGGAATTGTTGCTACATGACCTACTGACGAGACAAATATCGCGACCGTCTTTTTGGATACACTTGGAGAACGAATGACTTTTGTCGGTTTTTCATCTTAGAGCATCCAAACAGATGACTGGCGTTTATTTTCTGGCTCGTATGAGTAAATCCAAGATTCATCACCACTGTTTCCGGCGTTGAAGCTATCTAGAATTTTTTGGCACCAAATCATCCTAGCTGCTTTCTGTTCTTCTGCGGTATCTAACAAGAAACTAATTTTTTACACACAATTCTTTATGTAAAATTTATTGAATTGGGGTCTTTGAAATCCCCACTAATGCTTCAATCTGACGATGACACATTTCACATGTTTGGTGAACCTGCTTTTGGATCGTCGCTAAGACTAATCTGTCTACGTTTGATTTCTCCATACCAACGAGAAATTATTGACTGACGTTATGCTTTATTGCCGAAAACAGAAATCAACTCGGCGAGGTATTCTTGATGAGATAATTGTCTACGAAAATTATAAAAAATAATTCCGCGAAAATGTTCTCGATTTAATTCCATTTTTCCACTAAGTCGTCAACTTTGACAGTTCGTTGCACATACATCGCACTGAAACTTTGGATTTAGATTAACTGAAGATGGGGGGTAATTTTTAGTACTAACATTTGATTAGTGACACTCTCTTTGTTCCATTATATAGAACTTATAAGACATCCCACGTATATGTATATTTATTCATAGTATCTCAAACACAAGATAGAATTGAACTAATTAAACAAAAAATATGTAATTATCCCCATTTGCAACGATATTAACATGATTATTTAATTAACGAAATATAATGCATACAGAGCTCTTGTTACAAAAGAATAAAATAAAGCTCCGAATATTTTACACATCAAGAACGTTCTTACCCTTGAAAAACTGATTTAATTAAATTTGTATTAGTTCCCACAACGTCGATCCAACCTGCGTCTAATCAATATACTTATTTCACCATCCCTAGTATTAATTGCAGTCCTTGTCTATACTCCTGAACAACCCTCATTTTTCATATCAATATTATAATAGTACGTATCATCTATCCTCATCATATAACTGAGTCATTTCATTTATCTTCTTTCCATTTTAATTTATACGAATCCTACACTAGATTTTGAGACTTTCACGGTCGTTGTGCATAGTTCTTGTACTTGACTTGCCGACGTTTTGTCAATTATTGCAATGGACATCTTCAAGTCTGCTTTTGTTCTTGTGGATACTGCACTGAATCCATATGGGAATTGTTCCGAATCATTGGAAACGCAAGGTTCCAATGAAGTGAAGTAGTTTTGACAGAAATGTATACCAGGTACAAACTTGCCGTCGTCGTAGTTAATATTGTTGTGATTTTTCCGAATTTCTATCGATTCCCGGAATTTGTGGTTGTAATAATATGAGTTGTGGAATAGAATCTGGACAGAATCAAATTGAACTTGGCGTCTAGTTTCCAACTTCCGTCCAACGAGTACAAACTACGCGCAGCGTTGTAGAACAACGCTCGTGTTCAGCAACACAATACTACACGATCCCTTTGATCTACCAGTATACACATGAACATTATACTTGTAAATACAAAGGGATTCTGCATAATTTTTTTTATTGGAGTATGCTTTGAAAGTGTTTTAATGTTATATTTTAGGAGTCTACTGTTGCAAAAAGTAGCATCTTGTATATAAGGTAAATGAGCTTTAGAAATGAAAATGTACTGAACGGTATTGAAATGATGTTGATTGATAATATAGTATTGTAATGAATATTTTGCTTCTAACATTTGTTATTGATTAAGATTTAATTAAGGAAGATTCAACTTTTAGAGTGAGGTGAATGAAACTGTGTTCAGAATTTAGTAACGCAAGTAATTCGCTGATTATTCTTTTTGATATTTATGTCTTTTATTATAAATATTACTATTTTTGCTATTATTATTATTATTGTATTTTAAAAGACAATATAATATAAATTCTGATGAAAACTGTAATCTTTAATGCTTACATGTAATCTATACTACATTTATAACAGACAAATTAACCGTAATACCGCAGTCACTAAAATTAATATCTAACTTATTTCTATCCTTATTGTTATCTCACAATAATATAGAACTTCTATATTCACTATATTAAGTTTTAATTTAATTAGTTGGTTAAGTTTATGTTTATATAACGCTTCAAACTAAAGGAAGCGTTCTGATGGTAAACTAATGGAAAATAATTCTCCGTCTTATTAAATTGTAAGTTAGTTTAATCAGAATATAGCATGTAGAAATCGTGACTTTAAACAGTTATCTCGGCTTATCTTGGTTTCCTAAACGGTTTCAATTCTTTAACAATTTGTTACACTTAACCACTATATTTGGAAAATAATTTAATGCGAGAACGAATTTTAATAAATATTTTGTTAGCATTTTTACTAACAAACTAATATTCATACAAATAATCTCCTAGGTTAAAAGCAGTGCATTTGGACAGCATTATCTTCTGCAAATGTGTTAAGTAAAAAGGAATCGAACAAAAGAAAATTATTATAAAAAAATTGGTTTTCGAATGGGGTTACTGCTTAGAAAATGACAAAAATCCATGGTTCGTTAACAATTTTACAACGTTAGGTAATTTATATAATACTCGTATAATTGATGGTTCAGTTCCTAAAATAATTACATCTAGACATGCCCTTCTCCCATAGACCCTTGCCCTCATCAAATTCGCCCGCCGACTCTACATTGATATTATCCTTGTCAATTAAACCCATTTAAGAGCTGCTGACAACCCACGCATCGCAGGATTCACGTGCTACCGAACTGACCACCTCTTTGGCAGAGGAGATGGAACAGCTATATTCACTAAATCATCGATTCCGCATCACTCTTGCTTCAACCCCAATCCTAATGGGGAATAAATCTACCAGTGTAAAGGTCCAAACTTCCCGTGGCCCTCTCAAGTTAACTGCCATGTACAAGAGACCGTCACCTCTACTGCCTGACGAGCTGGACACTCTTCTGTTCGAAAATATCCCCATTGTTATGGCAGCAGGCTTCAATGCCAAACATCCTGCCTGAAGCTCCCAACTCCGAAATAGAGCTGGTAACACACTCAATCAGTATATGGAAAATAACGTCATGGTAGATGGTCCGATCCAAGCAACCCAGTACAACCATCTAGAAGCCTCGGATTTTCTGGATAACATAGTGGCCAAAAATATCCCCTCCGATCACGAAACCTCCACTATCCAGGACCTAGATTCCAACTATGATTCATCATTCGATCACGTGGTACCTAGACTACATCGAGACTGTAGATCGTGAGGTAGTCCATCATCTCCCACCATCCTTCTAGCTACCCCAATAGAAATCTATGCAATATTCAAGAACCTAAACCTCAAGAAAACCCTATGACATAACAAAATCTCCAAGTCCGCCCTGAATACTCTCCTCAGGAGAGCTCTTATGGCATGGCTCAATATACTAAATTCAGCACTCCGTCTCAAGCATATCCTCACAGCCTAGAAGGAAGTTCGAGTGGTGACGATCCGGAAAAAGTCCGAGGATCCAACCGTTCCCCAGAATTACAGATCGACAAGCCTACTATCGCTATAATTTGCCCATTATTTTCTTAAACTGTTTTTTTTCAAATCCACAATAAGATTCATGTCAGTGAACCAATAATCAGCGATAATGTTCCGCCCTGAACTATAAACAGGTTTTGCAAGTCTCTTGACTACATCCATTGGCTTATTACGCATAAAGTTAGATTTCCTATACAAAAAAATATTGGAATCAACCATACAAAAAATTTTGATACAATATTTATTGGATTTATAGAGAATTTATTGAAACCAGCCAACACTTCATCTATTGTTAAATTTTATCCCATAAAGTAACATGTTTTACAATTTTCTAGAAATAAAGAAGATACTTCTCTCACAGCTGATACTTTGTCAACTTGTAATCCTCCAGAGAGTGTACTTTTGTCATCTAATATGATACAGTTACGAATAAATCTAAATCTACGTAAAGATATGTAAGTCTAAAAAGTTCAGTTTTATTAGCATATATAGTCCATAAATATGTAAATTTAAATTTGGTCTATTGCAATGTAATTCAGCAAAAAATACTTTTAGTTTATTTTCAAATTATATTCTATCATTTTTATTATCAAACTGAAATAACGTTCGCTGTAATTTTTCGACAAGTTTCGAATTAACAAAATGATTTCGTGGTATCCCATAGATACAATTTACTGTCGAATTAGCAACTGTATTCACTCTTCGGCCACTAGACACTTAACTAATATTTAAACAATGCACCAATACGTTACTGACACATGCATGTGCAAGTACGAAGTGTATGTTTACCAATAACTAGAAATATTGTTTTGATGTACCATGTTCTTCAATTAATTTTCTTGCTCTTAAATTATTGTACGTATAACTTATTGAATTAAAACCATAAGTTAATACTTACAAAGTTAATTTTAGAATTTAATTTAGGTAATGTTCATAAACTTCGATGTTTGGTTTCATATTGTTATACGTTTATATGCATGTAGATATGTATTTCAATGTATATTTAGACATAAAGAACCGTAATAAAATTGCTTTTAGACTTATTTCATTTTATTTATCTTTTCAGGCTCATCTCAAATCTTTTCAGGTCTCGCTTAATATCAATTTATAAAACAATTTTCAGAGATATGCTCTTTCTTCAGAATACATCCATAATTTAATTTAATACATAATGTATTTCCTTTATGAATGAATCGTTACCAAATGCGTATTTAAAATCCATTATTCATGAGAATTATTTCGTATTAATAAGCCAATGGAATCACTCTTAAATCAATAGATAAATTCATTAACTTGTCATTTCTATATCCTCTTTTAAATTATAGATCCATAAATTACGTAAATTAAATTTGGTTAAGTACATACATAAATCTTTCGGAGCCATTTTTGAAATGAATATCCATATACAGACTGAACTAAAGTTACAGGCCTATATTGCTTTAATAAGACAAATATAATAAATAAAATTCAACTAAAAAAACTATGCTCATTTTTAATTTCTTCACTAAAACTTTCACTTTACAGAAATTCTACGCAAATTTTGGGTATGAAAATAATTGTTTATCGCAAACACTAGTTTAGAAGTGGTATCAGCGACTGAAAAAAGACAAATTGATATTAATAATGAAAAACGTTCGGGTTCATCAATCGAAGCTATAAACAAAGAAAATATCTAAAACTGCTTGATTTCGTAAACATTTCGAAAAAACCTTAACGGGAACGAAACTCGGAATATCCAAGACAATAATTTATCGAACTGTAGCTGATGTTGAGAATCAACGATTTCAATACGACGCAGAAATCAAACATCAACGTGCTGAATGAAGCTGAACAGATGAAGACGACAAAAAATCTCGTTAGGAGATGTTACTAATCAAACCAGTGCTCATTGCTTTTTACGATTCCAAGCGAAATATCTACAATGCATTCGTTCGTTAATTGACACTAGTCGACAAATTGATATTTGATAATTTTAATTGTTCTAAATTCATCGTAACTGATTTGAAAGAAAAAGTTTAATTGTACAGAATTTCATGAATGCATTGACTCTAAAACAGTACAATAACGTAACGAATTCAAATTATTTTTTATAGCATCTATTGTTCACTATACATTTCTCAATATCTAGATCTTTAGTTTCTCTAAATGTTCATAAACGAGCTTCTAATGCTTCATGAATATTTAGAAAACGAATAAACATATTATTTTTCTTTCCCTGAGACTGTTCTCAGGGAAACCAAGTGGTCTTTACTATCTTCTTCTGGGCTTCCGGGCTAGAACCGTGTCACTGGTATAACTGCCGACGTTTCGTACCCACTCGTATGGGACATCTTCAGGGCTCAACTACTGCTACTGTTTGTTGCACTGAAACTGTGGGTACGAAACGTCGGCAGTTATACCAGTGACGAGGTTCCAGCTCGGAAGCCCAGAAGAAGATAGTATGCACCACAACAGCGGAAATCTACGTACCAGATTAACCAAATGGTCTTGTTTAAAATTTATTCCGATGTAAATCACATATTATTTTACAAATACGACCCACAATGTTAGTCTTCTCATAGATTTCCGTGTTGGTATAATGGTCAACTAAGTCAACGCCTTTTATTCAATGTATACATTGCAGACCTACAAAGACGCAGTTTAGAATATTTGGATATGTTGATGATTTGGCTCTTACATGTCAAAGTAGATCCAAAGAAAGTTTAGAATAAACTATAAACGAAGACCTAATTAAGCTGAGTGATTTTTTTTTAAATTGGAGACTACGTTCTAACACTAATAAAACGGAAACATGCTACTTCCATCTAACAAATCAACAAGCAGGATATAACTTAAAAATAATTTTCAGTGGCATACTTCTCAAACATAATAATTAGCCCAAATATTTAGGAATGACTCTTGCCTGCAGACTAACATTTAAACACCATCCTACAAATGTGGTCGGTAAACTCAGAACCACAAACAATATAATGACAAAACTTGCTTCCACAAGCTGGAGCGCCAACGCAATCACTTTGCAAGCCATATCACTAGAGCCATAGGCCTTAGATGAACCATTGCAAATATTCGTTGTGCAGACAAATGTGGCCGCTCTATTTACGATTCATGTAATAACTATATATTTTATGAATCGTAAAACTATTTATGCGTATATCTAGCAATATTAGTTGATGGTGCATCAGAGTCACCTGAAATCGAATCATGTCCGCCTAGTTAATTCACAAAATGAATTTAGTACATCGCGTCAGCTCGGTGAGAACAATTGCGCTATTTGTTATATTGCTGTTTTCATGTATAGTGTAACAATGTCAGAAAGTTGTGTTAGTGCTACAATTAGTAGAAAACGTAATATAGGGATGGTCACAAAAGAAGTTCATAAGAGACTTTCCAGACTTGTGTGAAACCGACATTAAAACTGCACAACATAAATATGCAGACAGTGTCATAAATCCTTATAAGGACTTTATTTTTGATTTAATTTTAGCATTAAAATTTTGTACACCATTACAAAATCGTGCACGACGAAATTAAAAACAATATAAAATCGATTTAAGTAATAAAAAACTGTGGGTATGTGCGGACAAACCTACAGACTGTAAACAAACTTTGTTGTTAATATTGTAGTATGAGCACAATAATCTTTCGAACCGCTAGTGTCATTGTGACTAGCTAGTAAATGATTAGAGGAATGTACTGGCGAATCAACTTTAAGGATAATGCTAAATATATTGACCAACTTTCAGATCTCAACAGATCAAATGTTAAATTTTCGGTTAATGACTGATAATGCCATAATTATGTTAAGTATGGGTTGCTCTCTTAAAAACAAGTATAATAATTTAATACATGTATGTGTAAACTTCATACTTTACATTTTGTAGCAGAGACTATTAAAAATTTTTCTCCAGAGATAAATGGTTGAATTTGATGGAGCCTGTGGTTGATTGACTTGACCAATAAGGTTGATATATAACCCCTTTCCACATTAACTTTTGTAAATTCTGTATACGCATTTCGACAACCAAGTTGTCATCATCAGCACATAATTTCAAAGTGTCGCACCTGGTAAAACCTTATTGATCAGAGATAAATTATTTAATTGATGAAACAAAAGTCGTTTTTCTTAAATCTCCGAAATGAATTCGAAAATTTCACAGACAGTATTTCGGCATTCCACAAGCACCACAGTCAGTTTTTACATTTTGGAGAACATTTTTACAGGCAGCTCTTTATTATTCTAAACATTATAGAAATTATAGAAGTTAAATCAGATTGAGACAAATATGTAATGATAGCGAGCGTTTCTCCAGATCCCTTGCATAACCAAAGATTGTTTTAGCTATGCAAATGCTACATCACTAAACATGGAACGCGTTTTCTTTGTATAAGAATATATTTTAAAGATGTATACATCGCTGAGTGAAATGCGAAGGAAACTTAACACATGCTGCAAATTTATAGCTGAGGTCATTGAGATTAATGTTTCGCAGAAAAATGTTTCACAAATTTTTATTACGTTATGACTAGAGTTTAACGTTTGACTACTGTCTATTGAATATATGGCTATTGGTACCTTTTCGCTGGGCAAATAAATTTACACTACTTTACTTTATTACTACTGCATTACTCTTTTAATCTATTTATACAGTTATTTTCTCAACAGTACACTGAAACGCACAAATATTTTGCCAGATTTCAAACTAAGGTCCAATTATTACGTATAACCTGTTAGCTATTACTACGATGCAGACGGCTATGGTGGGCCGTCTAATTTAACAGCTCTTATATCTTGATATTACAAACTTACAAAAAAGGTAAACTGATTATTACTGAAGCAAAACTCAAAGCACGACAAAGGATACTTTAAGCAGATTATAAATTATAATTCTATATACAACAATAAAATAGAGGAATATTAAATTAGTTTGGTCATTAGAGGTTATTTCAAAATTACATGAAGCTTTAAATATTTCAAGGGTCTCTAGAATATTCAATTTCTTAACGGCATATATCGACAAAATGTACTCGTAAGATATTCATATAACCGTTTAATATTGTATGATTATTTTCTTGTGTGGGCCGGAAACGTAGACGTATTAACTTCGTATTACTTCTGCCAGTCTGACTGACGTATACACTTTCACAATCGAAGCAGACATGAAAACTGAAAACTGAACGAAAATACATGATTCCCGACAGCGCAATACTATCAGAGATTATTATTACTCGAGGAGTATCACTTCGAACACCGATTGTTTGGAAATATTAAATACGTCATCTTATGTGTTCACTGTTCAATAACGACAATTGTAGCGATTGTCTCATGGAGGAAAAATATGTCTAAAAATATTATGATCAGGTAAACTCATCGTTTTTCTTAAAACTGTAGCTTTTTGTTAATCACTCAACTGGACTATTTACATTTTAAACCTAAACACGTTCATTTCCGAAAACTAATACATGGTCTATCCACAGGTTTTTATGTATATTATATGATATGGAAAATGCAACACGAAGAAAGGGTACGAAATTTGTTACCAATAAGGTTACCAAAGGTAATAATTGATAATAATTTTGTTAAGATGAATCAAGTGGTCATAGCATATCTGACACTTCATACAGTTTTTTCTGGCATTAATGTCAAGTGTATTTCGTACAAGTTTTGATTAAATTTTTTTGATTAAAGTTTTCTCTTGTCATACTTTTATTCAAAGTGTTTTGAAGGTTTAAGTATGCCTGTAATGCGGCAACATAGAAATTACCGTCAATTAAGTGAACTTGAGAGATGTCGAATTGTTGCATGCGCAAAGGTGATTTTTTTGTTCAGGCATTTTGCAATTCGCCTTAACCCATAATCATGCACTGTTAAAAGTCATGGACCAAGGGAAGCAAGAAAGACGCCGAAGAGGAACCAGGAGCCAAAGAAGAACTAGTGAGACCTAGAACCGCCACTTACTTACTTTCTCCAGTACTATGTTACCACATTTTGTGTGACCATTTACTGTTTAACACTGACAGTTACGTCTGGAGTGGTGTAGGTTGCGAGTGCACTAGAATAAAGAGTAGCATTCACTGATATTCACTAATGAATCTAGATTTTGTATAGGAATGCATAAGGGTCGGACGATAACGTGGGACGTCGTGATAGTCAATTTTCTGTTGAAAGGCGTATGCACCGACCTTAGGAATTATGATATGAGGTGTCATAGCATATGGAAATAAGTCTCAGTTGGTATTCATTCCCAGGTACCACAAACGCTCAGCGTTACGCTGATGAGGCGTTGAGACCCTATTATTCTTCCATATCTTTAGCAGCTCGAAAACTCACTTTTCCAGCAGTATAATGCCCTCCCCACGAAGTGAGAGCTTCTCTAAATCGGTGAAGCCACTGTAATATCTTGCCATGGCCACCTAGTTCTCCTGACCTCTCGCCAATCGAACACGTGTGCGATATTATGGAAAGAAAATTGACGAACCTAATGAATCTCCCGCTCTTCGCCATGAATTGCACGTTTCTTGGAACACTATACCTTAAGAGAACATCGAACATTTACTGGAATTAATGCCACGAAGAGAGAGGGAGTGCGAAACTGATAGAGGCGGGCTCACACATTATTAATAAAAATAAAATTACATTGTGGTAATCTTTCGTTCTTTTTCTTTAAAGTTTTAATCAATGATTACTTGTAATTAGTTATACGTTCCTTTCAAGTTTGGTCAAAAAATTCGCCTCCCCTCTTAGTGTTGTATTTCCATATCATTGAACATATTTTTATTAAACCATTTAAATCATCTAGGGCTGTTCACTCGTTATAGTTGTCACTAATGAAAGGCGCACGTAATTATCAATACTCTTCCAATCATCGCCCCATTTGCATGTGTACGAGGTCTGATCAAAATATAACCGTTATTTTCAATTTTTTCAAAAAGTATTTATTTATTCATCAATAACTATCTTGTCCCCTTCAAAGTAATCCCCCTCAGATATAATACACTTATGGCAGCGTTTTTTCCAATCCTTCGAAACACTTCTGAAACGCGCTTTTTGGTATCGCCAACAGCTCCTGTTTCGATTTTTCTTTTATCTCCTCAATCGTATCAAAACGCTTTCCTTTCATCGATGTCTTCAGTTTTGGGAAGAGCAAAAAGTCAGCGGGGGCCAAGTCCGGTGAATACGGTGGTTGAGACATGATAACGGTTTTGTTTTTGGCCAAAAACTCACGCACAAGCATCGATGTGTGAGCAGATGCGTTATCATGCTGATTGTTTTTTCCACAATTCCGATCGTTTGAGCCGTATTGCTTCACGCAAACGTTGCATAACTTCCTTGTAGTATTCCTTATTAACCGTATGACCTGTTGGCAAGAACTCATGATGCACCACGCCATTATAATCGAAGAAAATAGTGAGTAAAACCTTCACATTTGATCGAACTTGGCGTGCATTTTCTCGGCCTTCTGTAAAGCGCTTGTACCACTTATAAACACTTTTTTGAGACAAAGTGGACTCGCCGAATGCCACAGTCAACATTTCAAGTGCCTTGGAGCACTTTATTCCGTTTTTAACGCAAAATTTAATACATATTCTTTGATCCTTTTTTTCGAATAGTAAAAAATCGAAGAGCATACCAAAACAAGACTAACCTTTTTATCTGTTAAAAACAAACTGACAATCCAAAATGGCTGATATTGCCAACATATATAACAGACATATGTACCAACATAACAGAAAAAAATGCGAAAATCGAACATACGTAACTCACGAAATTTGAAAATAACGGTTATTTTTTGATCAGACCTCGTATATCCCCTACTACTCAATCATGCAATGTTGCTGGTTTGTCTAAATCTCATCCCAATTTGATCCTCGTATCCATACCACCAATCCTAATATTGACGGTATTCATTTTTTAAATCGCATTAGGATCAATCCACATATATACAATATAAATCCACATATTAATAAGTCTCTAAATAATATTAGCAACATCAATAATGTTGGTTTTAATGTATGTGTTTATACTTTTTTTATTCTTTTTGATGCTATTTTTGAGCTTATAGTTATTATTAAACTTAGTGACATAATTTATCATAATAATTTATCATATGACTTGACTATTATACACTGAAAAGATTTTATTAACATAATATCTTTTTAGAGGCGTTTCTGCAATTTAGGCGATTTTTTCTTTCGACAATTGTAATAAATTAATCCTTCCATTCTAGTAAAAGCAATAGTCAATCTTTATTTTTTACTTTAAACCAAAACAAAATGGTTTTAACACATAAATTGAATATTGAATAAAACATAAATTTATATTAATCATCATCAACCATCAACCTCTAGTAATTGAAGCAAAAGTTTATTATAATGCGAGAGGAAATAGTCTTCGTATATAAACCACATTTATCAATAGATTTTTCAATTTGCAACAAAAAAGCGAATTTCAATTAAAACCAAAGCAGTTTACAATTAAATTTATTTAGGTCTTACAAAACTAGAAAGAGTTATGTAGGGATTTTCCGACAGTACAAAATGGAACATAATCACCAGAGCGCGAAATTGCTTATTTCCACTTGTATTGGCCAAAGATGTACATATTTACAAAAATTTAAAGAATATATTTAAATAATTATCCAACAAACTACAAATTTTTATTCTCCTTTATACGTGGGCAAGGTGAAAAGTTCTCGGCCTGACAATGAAAAACTGCGATTTAAATTTAAAAAGTGATTTTATTTTTCTACATAATCCCCCTTGAGTTCAACACACTTGGTCCAGCGTTTTTCTAACATCAATATTCCTTCCCGGAAGTGAGAGTCTGGAAGGCTGTCAAAATATTCTTCAACTTCTTCGTTGGATGTGAATCGCTTTCCAGAAACAAATTTTTTCAAATTTGGAAATAGATGTAAGTCTGAGGGTGCCAAATCAGAAGAATAGGGAAAATGGCCGTGCAAATCGTACCCCAAATCTCGCAATTTTCCCATCGCCAACGCACCCTTGTGTGCGGGTGCATTACCCTGATGAAAAGTGATTTTTTTCTTCTTCAAACCAGGCCTCTTCTCGCGAATTTTGGCATCCAGCTGGTCAAGAAGGTTAGAGTAATATGCGCCTGTAATTGTTCTGCCTTTTTCAAGGTAATCAATTAACAAGATTCCTTTTGCATCCCAAAACACGCTGGCCATGGCTTTTCCGGCAGATGCAATCGACTTCGTTTTCTTTGGCGCTGAACCACCGACCTCCACCCACTGCTTCGACTGCTATTTCATTTCTGGCGTGTAGTGGAGGACTCATGTCTCATCCATGGTGACAAATCGCCGCATAAAATCGGTAGGATTCTTGTTGAATCGGTCCAAAGAATGTTCCTAAAATCGTTTGCGCATTTGCTTTTGATCAACATTCAGCAAATGCGGCACCCATCTTGCGCAGAGCTTTCTGATCTCTAATTCTTTGTGCGAAATGCTTCGCACCCTTTCTTCCGATATCCCCACACTCACTCACTTTCACTCGCCTATCGTCGAACACAATATCATGTACTTTTTCGATGATTTCTGGTGTGGTTGTGGTTTTTGGCCGTTCTTCACGTGGGTCATCTTCGAGGGACGTACGACCACGTTTAAATTCAGCTGCCCACTTTTTAACGGTTTACATCGAAGGAGCAGAGTCCCGATACACTTTTGTCAACTTCGGATGAATTTTCATAGGGGTTAAACCATCCAAAACAAAGAATTTTATAACAGCACGATATTCTAGCTTATCCATTTAAAAAAATAACACGCACGACGTCTACTACAAAAATTCTTGCAAACACACTACTTGAGAGAACAAGTTGAAAATTTTCATATGAACTAAAGACACATGCAGCCACGCAGGAAACATAAATTTCTGTTAATTGTAACGCCATCTCTGTGCCAGACCGAGAACTTTTCACCTTGCCCACGTATATGAATAATGTATATATATAGTGTAACTACATTACATCTTATTATGTAATCAGCATTTTTGGTTTAAATTTTTTGGTTCTAATACACCTATTATTTGATTGACTCAGTTTTATAATATAATGAATGTTAATAATCGGACTTTGGACTTAATATTATTTAATAATGGTACTACTGTGGCGGTCTCACGCGATCATTTTTTGTACCTCCCTTATCCTTATCATCCAGCATTATGCACAGAAATTCACTGTTTTGCTCAGTCTGAACTTCTCCAATTTCCTGTCACTTGTAGCACTCGCTATAATTTCAATAAGGCGAACTTTTCCAGGCTATATGAAGGTCTACTTCATATTGATTGAAGCTTGCTTAACGAGCATAATGATGTTGATATTATGCTTAATAGATTTCTTTTAGAATCCATTTAGCTATAATGCATTTGATAGGTCTGTTCCTAAATTGAATTCATCTGGTCATTCTATTTCTCCCCCTTAATTCAACAAGAAGATTTTTACAATTCTAAAACATCATTGTAAATGGAAGTATTCAAACGCACTCTAATGAATTTAAAAGAGTTTGTGCACTGGCAAAATATTTAATACTGAATGCCTACAGAGTATATGTAAAGGATGTCCAACCATCCATTAGATCAAATTCCTCTTGTATATGGTTCTATATGCATGACGACAAGATATTACTTGAAGTCTTGGTGTTATACGCAATGAGTTGGATGAGATAAATAATCCTCAAGTTATTGTTGATTTCTTTGCTTAATATTTTTCTATTTTCTAATATGTATACAAATCCTTGAAACACATACATTTTAAGGGTTACTCATGCGGAGCTCTTGTCTTTTTGGATTCCTCTAATACCTGATTCCGTGTTGGTGAACATTATGTCTTCTTCCCCGAATAAATATGCATCTGATAATGACTTTATCCTATGCCTTCTAATTAAGAATGCTCGAAACATTCTTGCAGCTCCATTGCTGAAAATCATTAATACCTCCATTTGTACGTCTATCTTTCCGAAATTGTGGAAACATGATAGAATTGCTCATGTTTTCAAGAAAAGCTACAAATCTAAAATAAATTATCTTTAAGTTGCTGTTATTTCTAATTTTGCTAAAATATACGAGCAATACATATTTATACAACTACATACTTCATATTATTCGTTCTTATATACGTATTTCTCTGCTGCAGCAGGATTTTTTTTTCTCTAGATGATCTACTGCGACTAACCTATTAGCTTTCACATAGTATATTAGTGACATTATCGATTGTCAGGACCAGGATCACTGCATCTATTTTGACTTTTCCCGTGCATATGATACTATTGATCATTCAGTATTGTTAAATAAACTTCCTTATTTAAGGTTTTCTCCTTCGTTTCTTAATCTTATTTTAATCCACTATTTTCTTATTTTTATAAATGACTTACATATAGTTTTGCTTTCTAACGGCCCAGACTACGCCGATAAATTTAAAATTTTCAATGTAGTATCGTCCAATACAGATACCATACTGATACAGGGGAGTATTTGTATCAATGATTGGTCTGTTATTAATCGCTTGTGCTTGAATATCAATAAATGTTTTGTTGTGTCTTTTACTAGAAAATTAACGATTTTACATTATATTTTACCTCTTATTATATAAATGGACGTATATTTTTGAAAACTAATTCAGTGAAAAATCTAAGAATACTATTTGATAATTGCTTGAATTTCAATTTACATGTTCAACGTATGTCTCCCGGCAGTTAAAACATTAAAATTTGTTTTAGGTGTAGAAATTCTTTAATAACGCCAGTCCACTCAAAATATTATATTTTGCCCTTATTGGAAACCATGTTGAACATTAATCTATTATTTGGTATTTTTTGTATGATACTCAAAAATTTGTTGTAAAAAATTAAATGTAAATTTTTAAAATTTTTGTGCTACAAGACTTCTGGTATTTATACGGTTAGATAAATTAAGTATATTTCTTTACTGGAACAACATAACATTAAATCTTTGTCGAATCGAAGAAAGCAATATAACGCACGTTTTTTGGATAATTTAATCAATGGCCAAATTGACTTTCCTTCTGCAATAAATTTTAAAATCCCGCGCATAACTTCTCTATAGTTTTCTACATTCATTCATTGAACGCAGAGGACCAACGTTTTCTAGAGATTCCCATTTCACTATATGATAAAGAATACTGATGCTGTATACACCGACGTATTTACTGGAGATCGACATCGAAGTTACATTATATCATTATTATTATTTATTCCACTTATTATTTCTGGAACTCTTTATGGCGCTATGTCGCTAAAATTACCACGCGCTTGAAAACTAATCGAATATTCCTCGTTTTTAAGAAAGGTGACCCCGCAGATGACAGATATTGATGGGGTTATTAATATTATAGCACAAAACTGATGAATTAACATTTAAGAAAAAGTTGTCATAAATGCATTAAATATTAAGGTTGCTTACAATACTAAATTTTTGTTAAAGAGAAAACTATATTTTGAAAACGCATCCCAAATATATTTTTTTGCATTCAAATGTATTTTATTAACATCGTGATATTATTATTTTTAGCGTGTTTTAAATATAAAGAACATACATAGAAATTTTAAAATATTCAATAATCGTTTAACACAGGTATGAACAACCTTCGACATATTGTGGGCCAAACTTTAATGTGCAAAAACGTTCGCGGGCCGCGTTTCAAAGTAGTGCATTTTAAAGTAGTATTTTAAAGTAGTGTTCATAATTTTTAGCGATAGATATCAGACATGAAATAACACGACGATGTCTCGCGGGCCGAATCAAATCTTACAGCGGGTCGGATCAAATCTTACAGCAGGCCGTATACGGCCCGCGCACCGGTTGTTGCTCACATATGTCCTAATATAGTGGAACTCGATTTACCCTGATGTTATTCCTTCATACTTAAAATCTCTTGAAAGAATCTCTTCGTCTACTTACCACTAGCAATCTCATATTTCCAAACAAAATTGTAATGGGAAAAGATAAGAAGTACTTTAAGTAACGTGCTGAAAAAACTCATACATCAATAATACGTTTTACTAAAATTACTAATACTGAAATTTGATGATTACCTTGCTCCAAAAATGGGGGAAATTTTTAGCATTACATTAGATTTCGAACATTCAAGTTATCATTTGAAAACCAATGAAGCTTCCACCTTTAATTCACATTCTCTTACATTTGAAGACTTTCCTTTTATATACCATCTTTGCTTCGTCATTTCCTCTGTATAGTATACAAATCAAGAAGATGACTACTACACTTACTATATCTGGACAAGTTATAACCTATAGTTTTTCAATTACTAGCGTTAACATGATACTGTTGCTCTCCGAATAATTTACAATTTATACATTTTTTTAAAAATATCAACAACATCTCAATTTCACGAAACCTTTGAATATTAGGAAAAAAACCTTAGTTCGCCTCCTAATGAATTTTTCCATAAGTAAACAGATGCCTGCGTATTTACAGGGTGTAAAAATTGACAGTCTTGCAGAAAGACGAAAACATGTTATTTAGTTTTTCTTGTTACACTCAGCGCATTTCAAAAGAGACAATCGGACACTAGAAAATAATATCGAGAAATATGTAAATAATATATTTTTAATGTTACTTACGTTATAAAAGCGTACTTATATATTTTCACCAAAAAGATTGACGGTAAATTCCTACCATTTGCTGTTCCGTATTATTTATTATTTTTCACTATCAAAGTAGTTCTAATTTACATAGACGTAACAAACCATTTTTCGTGATTATTTTGTATTGGCTTTATTTATATTTTATTGTAAAACGCCAAACAGTTCTTTTAAAATCTCATTAATTATTTATTCTAAGGTCTATGCAAGTAATATGTAGAGCGATCACATTTGTCTGCGCACCAGCACATACCGAATATTTTATGTTTGTCAGTACATACCTACATACGCACTTACTATTGTATATGGGATCCTATCCTGTTCCCCAATTTATTACATACGGGATTTTAGGTCAGATAATGAAGAAACAATACAAACGAAACGTTGATTTACTCATTGCAATCGTGTTTTAACCCTGGTTCTGCTTATCAGGTTATATTGACAGCTAAAACCATAGAAGTTGGATAACTGAAAAAAAAGTTATATTGAAACTGAAGTGCATCCAATTAAAATTAGTGCATGAGTGACAATATCACGACGAAGGACTACATATCATATGCATTTCCATAAAGTAATTATCCCAAAAGGAAAACTATCCTTACTTTGGAAGAATTTATTGTACAGTTACTTGATGATGAACTAACACTAGGATATTTCCAGCAAGACATGTAACACCCCATATAGTTCAGAGTTCGTTGTAATATTTAGAGAAATTTTCATCGTACATATAATAGATCAAGGTTTGTGGTGTTCTTGATCACCGATCGCTAGAGCTAACATCTCCAGATTATTATTTATTTGGCAAAATAGAAAATAATTTTTATAAGACTTCATAATCAAGACGATTTGTTCCAAGCTATTCAACGCGAAAATAAAGCAATTGCAGAAGACGAACTTCACAATATTTTTGAAAATATGAAAAGAAGAATTTCTGTTTAGAACAGTGTGGTGAAAATTTCCAACATTTACAGTAAATTACGGTAATCCATGTTAATGAAATAAGAGCATTTTTCTTTATATTTTGAAACTTTAGCATTTGACATGAAGGTTATATTCTAATATTTACTGTATTTTGGCAATAAACAATAATTTAAGACCCCATTGAAGATGTGTACTTGAAAGGTACACCAAAATTCAGCTACAAGCATTTTGTTACACACCATACCATATTATAATATATACAAGAACAATTTAACTAAAAAGGAAATAATACAAATGATGAACAGCATTAAGTTTTTTATTAAATTTCAAGAAATTCTCCTTCAATTTCAACGCACTTCAACCAACATAAAAAAAGTGCCAATGTGAAAATGATTTTTCTTAAAATCTCAAAATACTGCGCTGTTACTGCAATAAATTCTACAGTCGACTGAAACCTATTTCCAAAATGAAAAGCTTCATTTTAAGAAATAAGTGGAAATTACGGAACTAGATCTAGCGAATAAGATAGATAAGACAAAACCAGAACTCTCAACTGATCCAATTTTTTACGAGCCGTTGCAGATCTTTTTTCAGAAATCGCTTTTGCGAATGTATTTAGTAAAGCATCATAACATGCTTACTGTTGCAATGACATGTTTACTGTTGAATTTACTATTAGGACTTAGAAACATAGTAGTAGGCATCAGCCTTGCTGACAGAATGGACATGCCCAATTCTACATACTAATCAAATATATTTGTATATGTATATGTTCATTCAATATGATCGGGATGTTAGTAGCTATCTGGATTTTAATTCTTCAATCAGTAATTTTGTTGATCATTTTCAGGAGTTTTTGCAGTTGTTTGATGATCCTTCAGTGCTCATAAGTTTAAATTGCGAAACTCAGTAACATTTCGGCCAACTCGCCAAAATTTAAAATGTGTTTAATCCTAAAATTTTTAATTTGTATATATTTATGTACCTCCTTTTTGCGATATTCAAAGCAATTTTTAATATACATTTTCAACAAATACGCTAATATAATACATATCAGATAGGTCCTAATATTTTATCACTTGTTTTATGGAGTGCCGAATGCATGTTCACAAGAGATGGTGTCTTCAACAGTCACAATTTACATTTTTGGCCAGATGAAAATCCCAGAGCTATTCAAGAATTTGGACACCAAAAAAAAGTTTCTATGAACCTTTAATTGTAGGACCAATATTTTTTCCGAATAAACTAAATGCAAATGAGTTCGTAAATGTGTATAAGTATAGAATAATGTTGCATTAAAAATCATAGCTAACATATATTACACGCACAATGATGCACCAGCTCATAATGCAAGAATTACATGAGCATGGTTGAACGTTTACCAATTAGGTAGATCTGACGAAATAGACTATGCAACGCCTCCGGCCAATGAAGAGAGAGTAATATATAGAATTGACACCACAATACTATTAATTACCTCAGATATGTTGCAAGGCGCCCTAAATCCAATTCCACAAAGGCTACAGTTTTGTCTTCAAAACAATGGCTACCGGTATCAGTATTTACGTTAATTATCATTGTTATTGCTATTTTTGTACAATTAAAAATATATAATTAATTATAATAATTAATATATATACAATTAAATATATATATGCACAGTTGCTATTGTTAACTGTGACTTATATTTTACTTTATCCAAGAATTTTTAAGTCTAGTTTATGTAAATCTTTTTATTTTATTTACATTAATGTATTGAAGGTTTAGAAGGCATTTGTTCAGAAATACAAGCACACCTCGAAAAGGCGAAAATACAATATTTTATTTGTTACGAATAAAAGAATTGCGCCAATGAAATTAATCTCCTTTCTAATCTGTGCCATTGGCTGTAATTGTTTCCTATGGATTTCTTTCTTCGCACAGGTTAATCA
>JAVIWB010002517.1:0-31655 GCA_031893035.1 Dermolepida albohirtum
TTTGATTTCATTGCAGAAAGTCCTGACTTTGATAGCATATCTATACGAGAAGCTTTTGGATTAAAAAATCTTCTTCTGGATAATGATTTTAATTGTCTTTTAGATACTTTTAAGTTAATATTTGTACAAACTGACGTTGTATTTTCAATATTACAAAACAAACTAACTGATGTTATTTATGCCAGAGATCGTTTACGTTTTTTGCTTGATAAGTTTAGAGAATTTCGGGAGTGTGATACATATTTCAGTACTGTATACGAAAATTCGGTGTCTGACGAATCTGTTGCACATAAAAGGCGTAGAATTGATGACGTTCCAGATACTAAACAAAATTATAGAAAATTATTTTTCGAAATTCTAGATACGTTTATTAGTCAAATTGAAATTAGATTTATTGATTTAGAAAAACTTGCTTTTTTTGATTTATTAACAGAAAGTAAATTTGAAGAATATTCGAAGGCATTTCCTCAGAGGCTCTTAAATAATTTGTTTGAACAATATAAATTTTTTGATCAAATTCAATTAAAAAATGAATTAGCTGTTATTTATAGTGACATGCAACTCCTTGGTAATTCTAAAACACCATGTGAAATGTTAAGATTTATGCACGAACAAAAGTTAGCCATCTGTATGCCAGAACTTTTTAAATTGCTAAGTATAGTAGTTACCATACCGGTAACTTCCGCGTCCGTTGAGCGAAGTTTTTCCACATTGAAACGTATAAAATCGTATGTTAGAAATACAATTGGACAACAAAGACTTAGTAACTGTGCACTAATTGCAATCGAAAAGGAATTGGTTAAAACGATGACGAGGGATGAACGATTTTATAATGATGTAATTGATTATTTTGCTAACACAAAAAACCGGAGGATACCTTTGCTATACAAGAAGTAAAATCTATTAAATGTAATTCTACGTGCAATGCCAATAAAGGAAATTCTCTGTATTTTAAAATATTTTCATTTTGCATGTAATTTTGAAATTTTGTTATTGGATTGTTGTTGATTTATATATATATACATATATATGTATATATTTGTTATATTATTAAATTTTATATTATAATAGGAATGTATTTATTTTTTATTTTTAAATCCTAGAAGATTGAGTTCTTATTTTTGATTAATGTTTTTAAAATTTGTTTGATTTTTTAGAATATTTATTTTCGTTTCACAAGGGTTTGCTTTGAAACTTCGTTTTCCCTTAAAAATCGAATGGGGCGCGATATAGGGCTCAGTTCACGTCTGGCAGCCCTGTTTGTACTGGAAGCCCTATATATATATATATATATATATAAATATATATAAACTGTTTTTATATGTAGTAGGTATATAGAGTTTATTAATCAATTGTAAACAGTTTTGAATATTTATTATTCTATCTGCCTCACCATGTCAAATACTCACGAGCCGCCACTGGTGAGTACCAATGATAACTGTTATAAAATACTAAAAAATATTAGCAATAAAGTTTGTTAAAATGTTCACTTATTCTTATTTAATAAACGTTGAATATAACAATTCATTTAGCACACAGTGGCTTCTCAGGTATTTGAAGCAAACTAAATTCTAACGTACCTACATTATAAGCTTGGCATTTTCATCGGCGCGCCGGGTCAAAATATAGTACGTGAGATGTCTTCTAAGCTTTGCATAGTGGGACGTAGAGGACGCCACAAATAAAATGTCAGTACTAAAACCTAACCTCCATCTTTGGTTAACCTAAATCCAAGTTTTATGAAATTGATAGATTTCCAAGTATACTATCGATTGCATTATCCTTTCGTGGAATGTGCAAATTATTTATAATAATTAACTTCATTGGTTATTGTGGCACGATGGCCAGGTAGAGCAATGACAACAGTCAGTATCCACTGTCTCCCAATAGTCGCAGTAAAAAATTATTTAATAACGCCCTTGCTGTATCCACAAACTTGAGCAAAAACTTTTTTAATGAATTGAACACAGGGGATTTGAAGCGAATCGAGGATATTTCGCGAAAGGGGGGGTTATTTAGAAATATTGCAAGAAAACGCAATACCATCGGGGCTACGTTTAATCGGCGAAAATTTTGTGTTTATGCAGGACAACGACCCCAAACACTCAGTATTGATATGTAAGAATTTCTTAAATAGCGTACAAAACAATACCTTACAAATAATGACATGGCCCACAGAAAAGCCCCGATATAAACCCCATAGAATTGTTATGGGATGAATTGGTCGAGAGGGTCCGAATAGTGTGTCCTACCTCAATAAATCACTTGCAGAACATATTGCAAGAATGGAATAGTAATGCCGAATACAGTTCTTGAAAAACTCGTGAAATGGATGCCTCGAATTGTACGGCCTGTTCTTCGCGCAAAGGGGTTTCTACAATGAGCGGTATATTTAAGATATCTTTGTTTATTTAATATTAAAATTACTTTAATTTTTATTATTATACTTTATAAACATCTATAAACAATAATGCAATAAAAACTTTAAGTTTTGACATATTATTTATATTTTTGACTGTTTTCCCTTTTTTTAAGTTTATTTGAGTGTCCGAATACGAACTTTTGTAATGATTGAACCTATTGCACCACATTGCAAAATATTTCACAAAGTTACATAGCAATTAACAGATTAAAATTTGCAATAGTAAAAAATATCCTCCAACGTCTCTCTGAATTCTTTTATCCTTTCCAAAAATTTTAAGACATGAGAAGCAAAATGCCACCGATAAACTGCAATAGATTCAGGTACAGGTTAGTTATGTTAATTTCGTAAAGCTTTGTATTTTGAATTATATAAAAATGACACGAAAATCAAGTTACAATTATCGACATGTCAAAATCAAGTATCTTTTACCTTTTTTCAATAATTAATGAATGACACGAATTACTTTAAAATATATATATATTTCAGGAATTCACAATATATTTTCAAAATATGTATTTAATTTAAATATGCATTCGTAATAACATTATAATGGAATTAAGATATTTTTGATACCTATTAGTATGCTTACACTGTATTAGGTTCTATAAGATACATGTAAAATTCTATAAATTGTTGAAATTTTGTACAAAAATAAAGCTTGTATAAGAATTTAATTCAAATAGATTCTATTAATTTACTCATCGGTGAAAAGCATTTCGACAAGATCGGGATTTTCACATTTTTCTCCTTCTAATTTTTGAGGATGTCCCCATCGCATCAGAGTAGGTAATTGTAATAATTTTGTGCGTTTATCTGTTCTAAATGGACATTTTGGATCTTTCCAACTGCAAAGAAAGAATTAATACTCACAAAATGAAAAATAGAATAATTTACATACAATGACCGATCTCCTACTTCTACGTATACAAAATGGGAATTTGCATCGGCTTTAGAAAGATTAGCTTCAATTATAGGCGTTGCTGGAAATAAAGACATGTAAGTATTAATTTAAATATACAAGAACATAACCTCTACCTCTAACGCAATCACTGCACCAACTTTCACCGGTAGGCAACTTTGATCCGCTAAAGAAAACGTGCACTAGATTTCCATCGTTTTTAAAAGAATCGAAAAATTGACAAAATTGCTCGTATCCTTGAATACGATGTCTTTGAACCATTTTAAATATATTTAAAACGTTGCTTAGATGTTCTTTCCACTACCGTTGAGGTATCAATAAGTATCAATAACGCAGTTAGAATTCAACCGCAAAACATACAATACTTTTAAATTAACAACTATCCTTATCTTCACTCTTATCTTTATTTATTTAAAAACGACTGGTCATTTAATATAAGGTCAGCATTTTGTATTTGTAGTTCTTTTTAAGTAAACAAATTATTAATGTAGTACGTAGAATTTGCAATATTAAACAAAATTGATTGAACGCTAGATGGGTGTGTTCAGAAGTTTGCGTTAATTAGAATGAACGCGTATATGTAAAGAAGACAAAATTAATAATTAATGAATAAGAACGCTTGAATAAATTTTTGTTATAAATTATATGGCTTTTATTATAAAAATGTACAAATTTCATTTGCTTATGAAACTTTTAGTTGGATCGGACTATACACATTATTGCACGTCCTGCAAAATAAAAGCACTTACATACACAAAATATATAAGAATGTACACTCATATACAGGGATATAAAATAAATATTTTTTTGTAAAAGTAAATCAAGAAATGATTGAAAATTTTTTTCTTTTGCTATATTTAAAAGGGGGACAAATTTGTGAATATACCGGAATGACAGTTAATTCTCATTGGTTGAGAGTAAGGCAAAATCACATAGTCGTATCTATAATGACGTGAACTTCTTTAAACTAATAAATAAAATTACATGTTTTCTAGACAAATATCTGCACATATAAACCAAAAATTGTAATGGGTGGATTATATAACAATACTACTTTTCTATTCAAATTTTCACGAATTCTATCGGTTGTAATTTGGGCTTAAAGTCTGTTCAGAAATTCATCTTTCTCTTTTTGAAACTCAGTATAGTAAGTGCAGCAACTCTTGAGCAATAAGTATTCGATTTTTACTACAAATTGAATTATATCTGAGATGCCAACCAGTTCAATTTGGCCAGTCAAGCACCACGATCGTTTTAAAAGATACACTCCGAGAAAAAAATTTGGGGTGCTTAATTCAAAAGTTTGACATGTGAATGTGAGGTCATGACTGCAGCCTATTAGATTATACAACAAACACATTACAAGACACACACAAACTAAGCTACAAACCCAAACAACAAATAGATCAATATAGATATGATATTGTACTTGACCATACTTCAGCTGAATATATAGGTTAAGGAGGTGAGAGGTAAAGAGTTTCGCATATTAGTTCACATTTTTTCCGCCGGCCAAATAAAATTGGTGGCACAATATTCGACCCTACAAACATTTAATAAATACAAACTTAAAAACAGTAAAAAAAATACGAGTTAATATTGTATTTGATTGGTCGTGTTTTTACTTTAATATCTGTTTCCCATGTTGCTAAATAAATTTGCGGTAACATTAGCACCCAATTCACGCCAAATGTAAAAAATTTTGGCTTTTAATATTGCTTTGTTAGAGTTCGATTATTTAGAGAAGAAACTTCAAGGTCAATGCGCTCGGACGAAATTTGGTTTAGGACGAGTCAATTACTGTTCACAGTGGTGTCCATTGTTGTTCGTGTGTTTATAGTGTGTGTGCTGTTTTCGCTGTTTTTACTTGCTAGCTGCATAATTTATGTAAAAGACTATTTTTTCAAAACCATTTTATCAGTGGTAAGTGAAAAATTATTACGATTGAAGTAAAAAATATATACAGAAATATTAAAATTAGGTTAAGTATTGTTTGGATGCCACCGTGTTACGCCTATGGTAGAATCTCGTCGCGCAGATTTTGATGAGTCATAATTTCTTCTCGAAATAATCGAACTCTAGTAACATCTACTACTTTCAGTCTTCTTATAGATTTCTACCCAGATATTTTTAACAGGTTTACGTTAGGATGTTCAATAGATTGTGGACAATATGTAACCATCATGTTTTGATAACATGTGCCGTGTATTATGTATCATTATCGTGCTGAAAATAATTCGTACGGGGCCTTCAATTTGCCGCACTTTCTTGCAAATTATTAAAATTTGAATACCAAGATATTTGAATTTATCATTTTTTCCTTCTACTACCGTCAAATTTCCATTATATCCAATACATACCCGCACCATTATACTCAGGGCAACCCGAATAACAGGGCTAAATGGACTGCACAAGTCTTTGAGGACGGCAACTTTTATTGGTGTTTTATTTTTTTATTATTATACTGTATTTTAAAAAGAAAAAAACAAGTTTTATTTATTCCTTGGTAGTTTATTTATTTCTTTGTTAAATGGAATTTCAAAAAATAAGGACCTCGACATTTAATTATTTTTAAAGTATTTCAAGGCTGTTAAATGGAAGAAAATATGTTTTAATAGCCGTTGATGATACTCAACATTCATGGGAAGTATGAACACTTCTGTGACTGATTGTACAATGAATATTTTCTTTTTTGTAAACGCATGGGTCACTGTATCTATGTACATACAGGAATCTGAATAGATTAGTAACTAGACACATTTAAAGAGGTGACCAAGTATTTGTTATTTGTCAGACTTATTCGCAACTCAGCAATATGTATGCAGTAACACCTATGTAAACTTACATTTGCAAATATACAAATACGTACATACATACATATAATACGTAAGTTTGCATTACATTTGATTTTTTTTTTATTATGACGTAAGAAAGCAATGTACGAGGTATAGCTATTAAATAACGAGACTGAAGCTGTAAAACATTTTATTTTGATTTCATACATATTAACTTAATATCACCTTAAATATGTACCCCTTCTCTATCCCTACAACGCTCCATGCGAATTTTCCTTTGTTCGAAACAGTGCTGGAAGTCATCTTCTGTCAGCTCCTTCAGGACGCGTGCCGCTTTTGCTTTCACAGCTTCAACGGACTCAAATTTTGTTCCCTTTAATTCAGATTTCACCTTAGGAAACAGATAGAAGTCGGATGGTCTAACACTGGGATGCTGTACTTGGCTAGAAACTTCTTAACTCACAATGCGGAATGTGTCGGTGCATTGTCTTGGTGGAAAACACATTACTTGTCCTCGGGTCGTTTTTTCCTTATTATTTCACGGAGTTGAGCAAGAACGTGAAGGTAGTAATGTTGACTAATAGTTTGACCTTCAGGAACCCAGCGAACGTACACAATACCATGAATATCGAAAAAAACAATCATCATTGCTTTGAATTCGAATTTGCTCATTTGAGCTTTTTTGGCTCTCGGTGAAGATGGGCATTTATTGCCATACACTTCTTTCGATATATTATAAGTTTCAGTAGCAGTTTTTCCAAGTTTCATGCGAAATTTTACAACAATTCGTTACTCGATTGTTACACTTAACATTTTTCCGGCGAAACAAAAAAACAACTCTAATGCGAACGAAAGCCACGGCTATACTGATTTGTTTACAGAAGCGAGAGGCACTGCATTTGAAAGAGAAGGCTTCAGGATAAATAGCTGTCAGTCGTTGGCGTTTGGCGTATGCAGTCTCATTATTTAATAGCCACACCTCGTGTAATATGAACACTTGCATATAAAAAAGAAAACGTTTTAAATACACATCTTTTTGGAAATTATTGAATTAACGGGCTTTGAACAACAAACATTTTGTATTTAGTTATAATTACAATTTTCATTTAGTTTAGTATTTCCGAAAATTACATTACTCCTTTAACAAATGAAAACTACAAAAATATTCAAATTGCAAACAGACACGCCGATATGAGTGCCAAGTGTGAACTTTTCTGTTATATTCTTATTCACAAATGAATACTCGTTTCTTTTTTAAATATTGTAAACAAAATTATACTGATATAAAACCGTATTTTGTACACCTATCATTAATAGCATAGATTTTCAATAAATATTTAAGCAAGATTTAACCTCCATGTGCTTACGACATCTACTAATATTTATAAATTGTTCAAATATTTACAAAATGTTATATTTGTTGACCGATAATTATTACATTTGCATTTAAAAGAATGAATATTCATATTTTTTACTAGGAACATAAAATAAATGAGATATTGTGTAAGAAATTGTTATTTGCTATTGTTGTGTTTTTACAATTTTAATATCCATTTCCTTCATTTGTATTTTATGTTCTTTCTAATAATTCATTTTTAATTGTTTTACTTTACGTTTAAAATACGGAGATTAACATTTCCTAATTATAGAAATTGTATAGGTATACAACCAACTTAACAGCAAATGACAGAAGTTTATTCCAGGTGTTGCTTTGTTGTTTACATCGTTTGTGGAAGTTAAGTATTTCTGATACGTTTACTTAAGATTGTAAATGTCTGTCTATAATATCGATAATGGAGACAGAATAAAAATGCTAAAGAACTTCAAGCTTTAAATATTGTGCGACAATAGGACTACGTATTCACGAAGAAGATGATTTCTTGGTTAACATAAATACAGGGTTTAAAAATATACAATAATATTAAAACAGTAATCGAAAAAGGCAAAAAAGAACTCTTACCACGACAAATTAAATATTATAATCAAAAAAAGTAAATAAAATCTCTTGTAACATCAATGTTCGTACTCTACATATGTATTTAGACAACTAAATTGTCATTATCAGCAGATTATTTTACACAGAAAAATTCCGCACCCATCCCGCCAAAACCAAAACACTCGCGTTCACAAACGTGTGTAAGTGGATGGATCTTTTCAACAGTCGTGTCTTCCAGAAACATATAAAGGTCTGAATATGGTATAGAACACCGATCTGCCAAAGACCACATGATTATTTTTCACAATGAGGATGCTCTCGTAACTACTTCACAGTAATTGCTTATATTTTTGATTAAAATTAAACAATCTCCAGTTACAATATGATTATTTTCTAACACGTTTTGCTGGATTTTTTTAAGCCGTTTAAATTTAATGTGCAAGATATGTTCTTTATACTGGGTTCATAATGACAGTTTAGTTTGAAAATATTTATTATTTTTCTTAGAATATACTAAATTGCAAGTATTATATATCTTTTTAATATTAACTACGAATATATGAAAGTAAAATACTTCTCTTCTTTGAATTAAAATATGACTAAAATTAGAAAAGGGATTTCTGATTAATGATTGGTTTATACATCTTTAGATAGATATATTTCAGATGGTTCGATTACTGTTTATAAGGAAAAAAAGCAAGAAACTTGTGAGTAATCCATAATTGTTACAATATAAACAATTTTTCATGAGTTTACATAAGTCAATAAATACATTAAGTAATGATATACCGTGAATATATTTTATAATGCAACATACACTAGTTGCTAGAGTAACGTAATAATGAAATCACAGCAATGTATTTTAGCGTGTATTTTATTTTGCAACATAGGATATGAAATACAGTAATTGAACAAAATTTAAAAAACTAATTTAACAAATTTTCAAAAATATCACCATTGACGGCCAGACAGTATCCTAAGCGATTGTAGAATTCATTTATTGTATTTTGTATCTGCTCTGGAGTTATTTCTCTTGCAGCAACTCGTATTCTATTTTTTAATTGGTCAATATTGTTTAGAGGTTCTCCATGAAAAACTTTATTTCTGATACATGACCAAAGAAAGAAATCGTTTGGAGATAGGTCTGGTGACCTTGCGGACCATTCTACTTCTGCTCCACGGCCTATCCAACGGTTTGGAAATCTTTGGTTGAAAAATGTTCTAACCATATGAGAATTATGTGCCGGCGCGCCATCATGCTGGTACCAAATCTCACCATCAATATTTAAAGCGTGGAGGGCTGGCATAACTCTGTACTCAAGCAATTCTAAATATTTTTCTCCTGTAAGAGTACCCTCAATAAAAAACGGTCCTACAATATGGTGTCCAATTAAACCAGTCCAAACATTGACTTTCTGTGGCCGCTGAGTCCTTGTGATATGATATCTATGCAAATTTTGTCTACTCCAGTAGCGGCAGTTCTGTGAATTTACTTCACCATTTACATAAAATGTTGCTTCATCTGTAAAGCAAATTCTGCGTAGTAAAGTATCATCATTATGAAGCTTATCCAACATGATTTCACAAAAGTTACTTCTTCTTTCTGCATCATTCGCAATTAGTTCCTGATGGTTTTGAAAATGATACGACTTAAAATGTTCTCGTTTTAGTAGTTTATGCACGGAAGATTTGCTTACATTTGTAGTTTGTGCTAAAGCTCTTGTGGAGAGCATATTATTATTTTCGATTGTTTGTAGAATTTCATCTCTTTTGGCGTCAGTAATAACATATCTTGGTCTATTCTTTTTTTTATGATTAGGAACGATGCATCCATTATTTCTATACTTCTGTACTAACCTACTTATTGTAGTTGGACTCGGTCTTGGACGGTCAGGATATGTAATTTGAAACAAATCTGCTACTCTCCTCAAACTCATATTCGAGTTATACCAGTTCACTAATAACAGTTTTTCTTCTTCACTATACATACCTCAAAAATAGAGTAACTTATTTTGACATCCTATGTTGCAAAATAAAATACATTGCTGTCATTTCATTATTACGTTACTCTAGCAACTAGTGTATGTATGTGCATGTTGCATTATAAAATATATTCACGGTATAAGAAGTATACATATGATAAAAACAATTTAAATTTAAAACTGTTTATACAATGTTTTTTTAAAAGTTAAAGTATAAAGAAATTACCTGTTTTTTTTTTCTCGAAGGATAATATTCTTGTTTCATTTAACATTTGCAAGTTATTCGTTTTCTTCATTCATTAGCGCAAAAGAAATTTTTGTATTCCTTTCTGAAAGTCTCACTGTTAACTTTATTTGATACTTTTGAAACTGCATTTTGCTATGTAATAAACAGGTTTATTCATTATTATATACTTTGATTTTTAACTTGTGCAGAGTAAGTTTAGTAGCAACATCTGAAACAGAATTATTTCTATTTTTCTTTTCGAACATGCAAATAAGATGTGTACGTCCACAAATCATTACTATCGCTGCATGTTATCGACATTCACATAAGTATCAGTGATTGCAAATTTTATATGCTCGACAAAATAAAAGTTTTGCATTCTTGTTTATATATATTTCGTTACAATTAACAATATAGAACTTTTCACCTTTAGAAGAATTTACTTAAAATTCTCAAGTTTATTTCTTTTATAAAACGAAAATCATCTTTACCGCCTTGCGAGCTTTTATAATTATTTTGTGTTGATAGGTTTAAGATGTTGGTTGTTCAATATTTAAAATCCTTTGCCACATCTTAGTCTACCAAACTGCTAATTGCATTTCAACTTTTTCCAGAGTAATATTTGTTTTTCTTTATAGCCGATTTGTCTTTGACGAATTATACATATTAAAAGTGCGATTCATCATGAATGTATAAAATATACAGTATATCAAACAAGTCAAGAATGTAGTTTTAAATTTTAAATACTGCGCGCGCATGCGCATTACAGTTCGACTTTTGGTCTCGTAATCCCATAGCAATATCTTCAAGTTAGTATTTATTAAAATAAACATATAAACACATCAAATAACTTCCAGGAAGAGATGATGTAGACAATTTCAGTCTATTCAAACTGCCTAACAGAATTAGACATCACAAATTACACATACATTAGGCTACAAGCCAGTATGTGAATTATAGACGTAAATTCTATAACTAGAAAATGATTTAGTCTCATAGGTGTTGTAAATTACTTAGTGGTTTAATCCTTTGCGTACAATATTACTGAAATATATGAATAAAGTGGTAAAAATTACTTTATATACGTTATTCTTTTTAACATGACTTTTTCAATGCATATCGAAGAAGTAGCTATATTGCATATACAACGTTGGAAAAACAAAATTACAATAATGTTACAGGGCTGCCACACATCGATCGCTGCATTACATCTAATAATAAGTCTGTATTTTCTAAATTGCGAACAGATTGTATATAAGTGTAAATATTACCGTAGATGAATACTAAAAATTACAAAACATATTTAACACGAATGTTGGACTGTAAAATAATTGATAGAATTTTATGTAATTCAAGATTTTATAATGCAACACTACTATAAAACAAAATACCACTGACAAATAATAGTGGACATACAAAAATAAATTACTATTTTACTTCCTTTTTTATTACAGATTGGCACTATTTGGTAATCAAAATTTACATTCCAACACATTGTTGTCAAACATTAAGAAAGAAACACTCTGGAATGAAAATTAATTATACTAGCTCCTTAAATGCAATATCCATTGAACATCAATAACGCATGTGCGTGTATTAATTATATTCAATGATATTGATGATTCCTACTTTCAATGTCAATTTATAAATATTACATTAATCTCATTTAACGCGGTACGTACATATATAACATATATTTTTATATTTCTTGTTCGCACACATTTTACAAGTATAACCCACAAAATGAAGACTTTCATTGCATTTCTTTGCTTAATTGCGTTTACTTATGGTTTTGTTTGCCCATCAAATTTCTGTGTAACGGTAACTTGTGAAAAAATAGAAACATGTCCTAACAATCACGTCCTAATGGCTGGTGGTGTCTGTAATTGTTGTCAGCAATGTTATAAAGTTTTAGGTATGTTTTTATAAATATTAATAAGTATGGAAGTTACATACAGGTGTGGTACATATTTATAACAGTGTTATTTCACCAAAATTTTATTTTGTTCTGATGCAAGGATATATCATACTCAAACGGGAAGTTTAAATAAACCTTTTAATTAATATTAAAAAAATTAAAATTTTGTGGGGGTGTTCAATAAAGATTAGGGTATGATTTTATTTCATTCAAGAAATTAGTAAATAATATACTTTTAAAAAGTACGGACTTTGTATTTAATTGTGATTTCGCTTTTAATGCATCCCTTGTTAGTATTTGTCCTGTAGCTAAATAAAGTATTTATATCATTTTCGGTGTAGATATTTTCTTACTTGGCTAACTTAAAATACTCCTGAAATTTAAAAATTATTCTACGGGTGTTAATCTGTTATTCCGTTTTCCCCTATTTCATTATAATAGCTATTATTTATTCTTAAAATAATTATGAAGTAAGCAACTAGGCAAACAATACATAATTATTACTAATTTAATTTTTCGATTATTCCATAGTTCAGGGGTTCCCAAAGTGCGCGCCGCAACGCCCTGTAGAGAGTAAACAAGGGCGCCGCGAGGCACTTCTGCAAACACCAGCATACATAGCATGAGGCTTTTCTCAATTTCATTTCTGTGCCTGAATTATGTTATTGTACACATATTTTGACAAAAGCGCCGGGAAAAAATACTAAACTTGTAACTGCACCGCGAACTGATAAAGTTTGGGAATCCCGGCCATAGTTGAAAGCTGTATTGTATCACGCAATTCATAAGAAATACTGTAATATCAAAACTTTATTTCAACTTAGTGCATGAATATAGTCATAATGAAATTTTTCTGGTTAGTTGTTTTTCTAACATTGTAACTTAGTTAAATTTTGTAAAGTAATTTTGGATGTATTAATTTTAATTTTGATTTTTAATTTTATTTGATGTATTGTGCTGCACAATAAGCATAAACAGTATCAAAAACTAAAAAAAACAGATAAACGCACATTATAGAGCACGATATTTTAAGCAATTTACGTACCGCCACTGAATAAATTTGTAATATTGGAGAAAGACGGCACATGCATATGCTATGTCATTTTTCATACGAACAACAATGACAAACTTTTTGAATTCCTCTGTATTATATTTTTTATTCTATAGTAAGATAGAATGATTTATAAATATATAGATACGTTGCGTAAATGTGCATAAACACGAGAATTATATATGCTTTAATGCACGTCCTTGAACATTCAAATTAGTTTGGGCAACATTCCTAGAAGGGAGTGCAGTAAGTTTATCCGTTGGCATTATTGCATGTTAATTTATCGATATCGTTTTTATGCATTTATTTATAATTAAATAAATGATATTGCCCATTTTATTTTTAAATTTGTATACAAATCAGCTGTTAACTAATTTGCATCTTTTTCCAAGATTATAACGTATTGGCAGGAAGAGCTAACTTGCATAAATTTAAATTGAAGTTCATTCATGATATGCTTCTTTATGAATTAATTAATTTTGAATTGAACGATTGTCCGGATACAGATGTAGATCTTATTTTTTTTTAATACGTTGGTAAAAAATTTGGTTATATTTTAATCGGTTGAAAAGTTATTTATAATTTAGACAGATTTATATGTAATTTACTATGCTATTGTACCAAATTTCTTTTCAAATAGTTAAAGAAGCACTCGTAGATGGTACTTTGCACAGGCTTGAATCTTAATATTATAGTAACCTAACTTAATATATATTTGTAATTAATTAATTCTATTGATTCACTCGAGTCGCTTCTAAAATGTGCACTACTGATTCAACTAACCATACACAGGTGAGAAAAAATGTTACGAAAACGAAAACACAGGTTACAAGGGATAGATAAAATTGTTAAATATATACATTTGTATCCTGATTTGGTATACCGTGGCAATAACGTAAAATGCGATTATTGCAATGTGGACTTAATGGTTTATGAAGAACGGGATTGCAAACGGCACGTGGAATCAGCGAAACACAAAAATAATTTAAAAAATGATGTACCATACTGGACGTTTTTGAGAGAATTTATACTTATGATAAGTGTTTGTAATATTCCACAAACCATTGTGGACCATGTAGCGTTTCGTACGTTCTGGGAAAAATATGTTCCTGCTTGGAAATTACCGAGTAGACTCCAATTACGAAGGTATTTTCCGCGCGTGAAATTACATGTTACAAATACTGTGCGGGATATTATAAAGAATGAGAAAATATGGATAAGCGTGGATGAAACAATAGATGCTAACAAAAATAGTGTAATAAATGTTTTAGTACGTACTTTAAAATTTGATGGCCCATCAATACCATTTCTTTTGTGCAGCAAACGTCTTCTAAACACAAAGGCAAAAACTATAGTGCAGGTGATAAAAGATGCGATGAAAATGTTTAGTTTACAACCTAGACAATTAAGAATGCTTGTCACCGATGGAGCTGCAAATATGGTTAAAGCTGGGAGATTACTAAAAACAGATTTTCCACATCTCCTTCATGTAACATGTCTACTACATGCATGTCATCTTGTGGCAGATACCATTAGATGTAACTATTCAAGAGTAGACAGTGTTATAGTTAACACAAAGGAGGTTTTCCTTAAATCTCCAGAACCGATTCACCAATTCAAGAACTCTCATCAAGCAATTCCATTACCACCTGAAGTTATATTAAGCAAAGGGGGTACATGGCTGGAAGCAGTATCATATTACAATGAACATTACCAGAGTATTAAATGTTTTATTTTCACATTGGAGCCACAAGATTCTAAAGCTATTCAAAGAAGTCAGGAACTGTTTTTGGATCATCAACTTGAAGCAGATATAGCAGAGATTTGTGAAAAGTATACTGTTATTAGAGAAACACTTGAACAACTGCAAAATCATGCATTGTCCTTATCAGAATCACTTAACATAGTCGATAATATGAAAGCATCCCTAGAAAACTTGACGGATAGTATAGGGCATCACATAGCTGAGAAATTTACATCCGTTCTAAATGAAAATCCAGACTTGCAAAAAGTGCGAGTTATAAATCAATGTATAAATGACACACCCCAATGTGAAAGCTATGAAGAGAAATATTTTAAATTTGCAAATATTACTTCTCTAGATGTAGAGCGGTCATTCTCCAAGTACAGGCACGTATTTTCGCCGCGTCGCAGACGGTTAAATGAATCTTCAATGGAAGCAATCTTAATGCTACAATTTTTTGCAAATTCTTTACAGTATGATGCACCTTCATCAGTATCCAGATGTCGATAAAGAAGTAAGCACGTTTAAATAATTATTAGTTCTTACTGTCTTCTATGTCTCAAATTATTACAACTGCACTCAATTACACTAGTCTACATAACACATCTGCAGGCTAATGTGAAAACATATTTCTTACTTCATATACTTTTTGTAAAGTAAATTTTCATCTATGCATTTTGCAACATAATAGAAATATACACTCGACAAGTAAGTTAAGCGAATTTATTTAGATACGTTGATGCTGAACTTATGAGGGAAAAATTTAGATTTAGTCTAAAAAAATTTGTTGTTCCAATATTCCAATAGTATGGACATTAATTTTTGATCCGTGTTCTAATGAATTGGAAATTTCTTCTTGGTTTATATCACTTTGTTTCGCACTCTCTATTAAATGCTTTTCTATATTATAATTGTAGCTGAAGTTGTTAAAGAATTTCTCGCATATAAAATCTTAAAGTAATGGTAGTTAATTTATTTTTGTTTCAGTATTACTTAATTTATTATTGAGAATATGCATTTAATATTGGTCCTTCTATAAAGTAATATTGATATAAAATCAACATGTTTTAATATCAGAGGAAACAAGTTCATCGAAACCATTTTTAAAGATCCGACATGATCCCAAGATTCTTAAAACTCACTTTCTATCATACACCTGTCTTCACTTTATTATCCATTTTGAAAGTTACGGCGATAAAGATGAAAATCTACCAAATCTATTACAAACATGAAAGACAAAAAGCAAATAAGGTTAACTAAGATTAACAAAATTTTAATGTTACTAATTTATGCACTAAATTTAAATACAATTTTGATCTGAAGTTTACAGAAAACAATATGACAATCATTTTGCAATTAGGTGTAATTTGGTAATTTATGGCACTGTTTGTGTATTATGAGTAGAGATGGTGAAATCTGTGAAGGGATACATTATTTGAAAATTACTGAAAAAACCGTTTTTTCAACTTTTATACATCAAGTTGGCATCTATTGTAATTTAATGTTTAATTAATATAGTTGTTTTAATTTTTATAGCATTAAATGAACAATGCCTGTCTACTATTCTTCTTGGTGCTCCTGAACCAAAAGCGGTTTGTGATGAAGGATTACTTTGTTTGGAAGGAACTTGTCAAAGTGTATCTGATAAAATTGTTCCTTAAGGAACGGAAATATGGATTATGTACATTTCAGCAGGGATGACAACATTATAAAATGTACGGAAGATGAGGCTAGATTTGACCACGCGACAGTTATTTGAATACATTATTGTAATGTTCTATAAAATTTTTTTTATTTGTTTTAAATTAAAAATAGCACAAATTATTTTTGAACAATTTTTAAAAGTGTTATCTAATTAAACTTGATAAATTCAAACCTGTTTATTTGCAAAAAATTTAAACTCGCCTTAGACCTCAAAACTACCCTTTTCTTTTAATCTTAATACTCTATTTAAATGTAATTCTCTTGTATTACTCTAAAGTTAATAAAACCTTATATTTTTTATTTTGTATTTATTTATATGGAAATTAAGAAATTTTTTTAGAAACTGATACTAGGTGGCGTCACTAAAAGTTTTAGAGTCGATTTGTTTGTAAATTTTAATATTGCATAATCGTATAGATAGGTTTTTGTGTTCGTAGGTTAAACTTTATGATCATTCAAAATATAAATTTCGACGGAATTTTGTAAAGGTATGAATACGTACACAGCGTTTCTTATATCTCTGAACATATTCATACATTAAATTTTGAAAGAAGTGTCAACGCCTTACAAAGAATATCAAGCGCATACAGATGGTGCAAAATCGTGCATTTGATTTATCCACGGTATTAGGGATAGACGTGGAGTTACACAGGTGTAAAGGGATAGTCTGACTTAACATGGTTAACAGAAGCTTTATTACACAGTATCTTTCTGTATAGAAAAATAATTTTAATAGAAAGACTGGGTTGTTCGTGCATTAAACTGCGTTTCAGATACTAGAATCATGAAAGGAATGTACAGGACAGCAATCGACTCACTATTCCAGCAAATAAGCTAGTTAATTGCTCATATTCAGTGTTGCGGCGCCCTTTATGCTAGTTTAAAATACTTCTTTTTTCTTCCCTGTTATACATACTTGCTTAATAAGTATAACATAAGCAAGCTACCATTCTTCAAATAACACTTTTATTTATTGCTAAATAACTCTACAGCCAACTATTATTTTCATAACCTAAAAGTAAGTTGATGCATACAAATATCCATTTCGAAGGAAATGTGGTTGCATACATAGAAATTGTCGACATTTTTTCTTTTAAAGTCAACATATATACCAAAGTATAGACATATAAAATACTCTATATCAAATGTAATAGTTGTATGTCCATGATATAATCATTAAAAAAATACAAATGTTAGCATGTTTAAACGATAGAACACGACTTTCCGTGGTTTAGAATTACCATAAATTATTTTGAATTATTAGCTTGTTTTTAAGTATGTCAATTAATCTGTTTTTAAATCGAACTAGCTGTACCTTGTGCACGTTGCTACGCCACCAACTAAAATAAATTTGAAGGAAGGACATTATACAAATATTCAATTCATTTTGAGTCATTTTATTGATTTTGTTCATTTTGAAAAAATTGTGACTGTCGAAAATTGGTCGTACCAACTTAGAAACCTTCGTGGGCTCATGCACAACAACTTTGCTAAAGATCATCACATGATCAAATGCATAGTTTACGATTCTATAAAGGACACAGACAAACATTCATTTTTATATATTATATATAGATTTAAGATCTCTATTGTATGTACACGCTTGTAATAAAATTCGTACACCTTAAAAGTAATGGTATGCATGGAATTAGCTTTTATATAAAATCTTTATTAGTAAAACACAAAAGACGCTTTAAACAGAACATAATTTATTAAACATGCAGTATATATGCTACAAAGCCCAATACAAAATTTGTGTAGTTACATGTTTCAAAATAAATTCTTGAAAAACTCATTAAATTTTTACTAAGGAATAAATAAAATACATTGTTTAAATTTCACATTATATTATATATTAACTGCCACTAGTTTCATCTGTTAGAATATAATCGAGCAAGCACAATACAGGTTACAATCTCTTTTACACAGGAAAACTAAAAGCAATAATTAAATCCGCTCACAAAAAAAGGGGTAGAGGTAATAGTTATATTTATTTTGTGTAATGACGACTTCAACAATCAACTATTAAAGTTTTTCCCCAATGTTGTGTTTCTCATTGTGATAACAAGTACAATAGTTATTTATTCAAAGAAGTAACGGTGAAATTACAATATGTTTTACATATTTCTAGACTAGGAAGCATTCTACCATAGATAAAGAGGTTTTTAAAAAGGCATAATATGTGGGTAATTACATACATGCATTAGTCAGTTTTGACATGTTAGAAATATTTTTTTGTAGTATTTCTTTTAATATTTTGTCGCGTTTTTGTGATATCGCACTTTTGGCATATCTTATTTATTTATACCTAAGTTTATCTTACTACTTCATTGTTTACATATTATGGATATAAAGGGTTTTCCAATAAGGACTTGGCAAATTTTTTTCAAAATAAAATGCAGACCATTTGAGATACATATTTCAAAAACTTTATTATCGGGTTGAAGTACAATCAAAACATTTATGAATGGAACTCGACTTCGTTCATATGGCCACTGCGGGCACGTTTGCAGCGGTCGATTCGTTGGACCCAATTTTCGATGACTCGGCCACACAATTCGGCCGAAACGGCTGCTATTTCGCGTTCAATGTTGGCTCTGAGCTCTTCCAACGTTGTCGGCTTGTTGGCATAGACCAATGACTTGACGTAGCCCCAAAGAAAAAAGTCTAGAGGCGATAAATCGCACGAACAAGGCGGCCAATCGACTGGTCCATTTCTTGAGATAACACGCTCATCAAACTTACGCTTCAATAAATCGATTGTAACGTGTGCTGTGTGGCTTGTGGCACCGTCCTGCTGAAACCACATGTTGTCCAAGTCCATATCTTCCAATTCGGGCCAAAAATAATCGGTAATCATGGCGCGATAACGATTACCATTCACAGTAACGTGACGATCATTATCGTCGACGAAAAAATATGGCCCTATGACGCCGCCAGCATGCAAACCGCACCAAATAGTTATTTTTTGTGGATGAAGTGGTGTTTCATGAAGCACATGTGGATTTTAACCCGACCAATAATGCATATTTTGCTTATTGACGAACCCATTGAGCCAAAAATGAGCTTCGTCACTGAAAATGACTTTGCAATGAAATTGATCATCTTGGCGCATCTTTTCCAGAGCCCAATCGGAGAACGTACATCGCTTCAAATGGTCCATCGGCTTCAATTCTTGAGTCAGCTTGATCTTGTATGAGTGTAAACCAAGATCCTTACGCAAAATTCGCCGTAAAGTGGTCTGGGCGATGCCCAACTCTTGAGAACGCCGTGGAATTGACTGATTTGAATCATTTACCATGATGAAAATGTTAAGTTTACTGAATAAATTGACAGTGACAGTTCGATGGTTAGTGAAAGGGTGCGTTCGCAAATTGAATTAAAAGTTGTCAAGTCCCTATTGGAAAACCCTTTACTTTTGTATACAAGAATGATTTAAAGCAAAGTTATATTTGAATGAAATTAATGAATTAGGGCGTTAATAAGGCTTTTAATATTTTTTAACTTTTGTAATGACCTCCCACAAGTTTCGCAAAATACTGTTTCGTTGTTGTAATAACTGGAACTCACTTGGAGGCAAAATAAGACGGGTGAGGCACAATCTTAATATCCTACTTGATCCGGTTGTTCGGAAATAATCTGAGTAATGTGAGTGCGTTGTTTTTTCGATCGATAGACCGATTAATTATTGTGTTTGTCGACAAAGACGGGTAGACTGAAGAGTCTTGGCAATACATGAAACGCGTCTCTACCATTGCTTTTGTCGGACGAACATTTAATTGATTTCAAATTACTTGCAATTTTCGATTGCAGTACGGAGTAAAGTCTTAGTTTGCACGTATTGTTGACAGGATAGCTTTCTATCGGACATTTAAAAGAGTAGAAGTGTCATACATCCTTCGTTCGGCCATTTCGCTGGTTGTTACGTTAAATGTCACGGATGTGGTGTTCACTGCGTTTTTGTTTATTTTTTATAATGAAAATTTAATCATTTACAAAATTTGGTTTAAAAATTTTTCATTTATTAGGTGATTCATGTTAAGGACTTTAAGTATTTAGTTTTCTGCCTTCTTCCTACCCGGCCGTTTGTATTCCAACGTCTCTTGAATTGATTATGTAAGAAGAATCTATAATCCGGTATTAAGCGAAAATCGATCCTCTTTAAACGTATGTGTCTTGTAAGATTTGGGTTCGTATTTACTATCATACAATATAATTGAATTTGTAGATAAAGTGTATACAAGCACGTTAGAACTTCCTCTCGGGCGAAAATATTAATTTGCAAATAAACAACGTATGTATCGGAAAAGAGTTGGTAATTCAGACAAAATAAGCAAGTGAGGGTGGCTACTCCTCCCGAACCTAACTGTTGCCGCGTTTGAGAACTCGGCCCGGCTGGAGTGTGCTTCAGGGGTGGGCGAATAATGAAAGTAATCGGGGGGACGCCACAATATTAAAGAATACTCAAACGTTGTCTAATACGAAAGATGGTGATCGGTAAAAATAATAGTAAAAGGTTTTATAAAATATATTATAAAAGTTTTATAACATGAAAATAATGATAACAAAATATTTTTGTATTCGAAACTTAAACCTTAACATTGGTTATAATGTAATACCTATAGGTAGGTAAGGTACAATATTATGATAATATATGAAATAGAATTCTACCTTTTTCAGTTTTTTTTTTTGTAAACAAATTCAATTCTTGTTGATAAATCTTTCTACAATCGGAAAATATAAACATGTTTTATTTTGTAACAATTGTATGCATAATTTCTTTCAATGTTTCAGAAGGAAGATTGTTCAGAATTTTTGTTTTTTATATTGGGTCTGGGAAAAAGTTCGTGGCGTTTTTCCCGATAGATGGCATTGGTTGCCGATAACTAAAGAACAACAAGTCACAGCGACACCACCGACGGCTCGTTTTTTAGATGACCTTCCGAACGTTAGTTTGAGCGTAGAAACATTGTAATCGGTGCAGTGGTTGGAAAGTTATTCGCACTTGAAAATGGAGAAGAATAATGAGAAATTTCGCTATATTCTGCAATATTATTATGATAAGGGGAAGAACGCTGCGCAGGCTTGTGATAAAATTTGTGCTGTGTACGGTGAAGGTACTTTATCGAAATCTGTTGCGCGGAAATGGTTCGCTCGCTTTCGTTCTGGAAATTTCAATGTGAAAGATGAGTCACGCTCCGGTCGTCCAATCACTGAAAAATCTGATGAAATTCTTGAAAAAGTCCAACAAGATAAGCATATCAGCAGTGTCGATATTGGCATGGAGCTAGGCATTGACCACAAAACTGTTTTGAACCATTTACACAAAGCTGGTTACAAAAAAAAGCTTGACGTATGGGTTCCTCATGAGTTGAGTGTGAAAAACATGATGGACCGAATTAACATCTGCGATGCGCTGCTGAAACGGAATGAAATCGAGCCGTTTCTGAAACGTTTAATAACCGGAGATGAAAAATGGATTACGTACGATAATCGGAAGCGTAAAAGATCGTGGATAAAGGATGGTGAGCCGTGTGTATGGTGGGACTGGAGGGGAATCGTCCACTACGAGCTACTTCCAACTGGTCAGACGATTGATTCTCAACTCTACTGTGCACAACTAGAGAGATTACGCCAGGCGATTGAAAGAAAACGGCCCGAATTGATTAATAGGAAAGGTGTTGTCTTCCATCATGACAACGCCCGACCACACACTTCTTTGATGACCTGTCAAAAATTGAGAGAGTTTGGTTGGGAAGTTTTGATGCACCCACCTTACAGTCCGGATATAGCACCCTCTGACTATCATCTGTTTCGATCTCTGCAGAACTCTCTCAATGGAATTAAGTTGGTTTCAAAAGAAGCCTGTGAAAACTACTTGATTCAGTTTTTCGACCGGAAACCACAGAAGTTTTTCACCGATGGGATCATGGATCTACCAAAAAAATGGCGAAACATTGTCGATAATAATGGAGCATATTCGGTTTAAATGAATTCGTCCACGCGCCATGCGGGGACCAGTTGAATTTTACTGAAAAAACGCCACGAACTTTTTCCCAGACCCAATATAATATTGCAAGATTTGAATTAAATAGAAAACACAGTTTTGATTGAGTCTTTTGATTGTTATTTTTTTATTGAATCATAAAGTACATAGGATAGGGTTATTTATGGAATAACACGTCGGGCAAATGGCCTCCACGGCTTTGCATGCACATACGCAATCGTTTGATGAAATTTTCCATGACCATTATGCATAAATGTGGCTGAATTTCGTTGACGCAGCGTTGAATCTGCTCCTTTAATGCACGGGTGGTTGTGGGATTGTTGAAATAGACCTGTGATTTCAAATAACTCCATAAAAAGAAATCTAATGGTGTTAAATCACACGATCTAGGGGGCCAATTCTGATCACCGAAACGAGAAAGTACACGACCTGGAAATGTCTCATGCAGTAATTGAATCGTTTCACGAGCTGTATGGCATGTGGCACCATCTTGTTGAAACCACATATTGGCCACATCAATGTCATCCAATTTCGGCAGAAAGAACTGTATTATTATGTCGCGATATCGAGCAACAGTAACAGTCACTGCTTGACCAGCCTCATTTTCAAAAAGGTATGGTCCAATTATGCCTCCAGCCCAAAATCCACACCAAACAGTGACACGTTGTGGATGCATTTGTTTTTCGACAATCACATGTGGGTTCTCAGAACTCCAAAAGCGGCAATTTTGGCGATTAACAAAGCCATCAAGGTGAAAATGTGCTTCATCGCTTAGGATGATTTTGCTCGAAAAATCAGCATCCATTTATTGATGTTCAATAATCCATTCAACGAACTCTCTTCTCTGTGCATGATCATTAGGCTTCAGTTGTTGTGTTAATTGAATTTTGTAAGCATGGAGACACATATCTTTAATGAGTATACGCTGTAGAGAGCTGCTTGAAATTTGCAATTCTTGTCCACGACACCGAATTGAGGTTCCTGGATTGTCAGCGACATTCTCACGCACTGCTTCGATATTGACATTTGTGTTTGGCGTCTCCAACGGATTCAGTCTCCCTGAATTTTTCAATTAATCTCTTCACAGTTGAAGTTAAAACACTATTCCGACTATATTTTGTATGAAATTTTCGAACTGCGGCCGCCAAGCTTTCATTATTTTTGAAATATTGTCCAATAATGAAGACACGTTGTTCTAACGTGTAACTGCGTGTAACTGCCAACACTTTACTGCACAAATGGCGACAAATTCAAATTTTTGCGTTAATTTTAGGACACCAATTATGGGAAAATACACATAATTTAAACTAAATTGATATAAATACCTTAAAGTTTTAAGACCACCTTTCTGAGAATTATCATAATGCTTTTACATTTGGAAATACCAGTTAACCCTCCGTTACTATCGTCTGGGTGGATTTCACCCAAAAGGCTGAACTTTTAAGTAAACTATATAATTTTCTATGAAAGTCGTCCCTTTATTATAATCTTATCCACCTTTGAATAGTTTTTTATGTTTAGAGGTACATTCTACTACATTAATCCGAGATTATATTTATATAAAATTTATTTTAAGAAGAGCTTGGGTGGCTTACACCCGCGATAGTAATAGCGTTTCATTTTTTTGGGTGTTTTATACCCATTGATAGTAACCTTGTACATAGTTTTAGCGATTACTTTGAGTGTTATAATATAAATAAAAGCACTTGTGTGTTTTATTGCTCTCTACCATGCATAGAGATGGTAAGCTCCTAGATGTTCCAAAGTGTTTGCCCGAAATAATTGAGTTTTATAACAAAACTAAAGGAGGAGTCGATACGACTGACCAGTTATGTTCTACATATAACGTAGCCAGAAATTGTAATCGCTGGCCTCTGGTAATATTCTACTCTTTGCTGAATGTGGCTGCCATAAATGCACGTATTGTTTTGTTGTGCACTCAAAATCCACCACTAAAATACAAAAAGCGTTCACCTTTCATCAAGGATTTGGCGTTTAGGCTTATTACGCCACATATGGAAAAACGTAGCACAATTAAGACATTGCCAACTAATATCAAAATAAGCTGCCAAAAATTTACCAAACAACTTTCTGGAAAGCAGAATGAACCCGAAGACATATCACCACCAGCCAAAAAACTTAAACAGAGTCGTTGTCAGGTATGCGGTAATAAAAAGGACCGTAAAACAAAAACAATATGCTGCAAGTGCGACATTTTTATTTGTAAAAGTCACAGTTACCACTGTGTACTAATTGTTATCAATCAACACATGCAGAATTGACAAACAACTGCAAAAACCAAGATGATATGTTTGATGGATTTGATGAGTGACTACAATTTTGTTGGTACTTAGTTCACTTTTTACGCAAAAATTTTACTTTGTTTACAAAAATATTATTAAATAACTTTATTTTCTTTATCTTTTTAGCTTTCGAATTCAGTAATCCGCAGAGGATTTGCTTAAAAAGTTTTTTAATTATTACTAGAATTACATAATCCATTTAATATAATTTTTTTGTTTCCTTTTTTTAATGAAATGTTAATAAACAACATATAAGTTGAAATAAAATAATAGATTTATGACTAAAACTAAATTTGTTCGGTATTTTAGTGCTCCTTACTTCAAAAAATTACATTATATGTATATTTGAATTTGGCAGTTAAGAAACGCAGACACTTTAAACGCATGGGTGGGTTACACCCAATTATAGTAACGCAGTAAGTGAAATATACTATAGTGATGGAGGGTTAAGTAACCAAGAAACATTGAATTATACGTTAAATTATCGAAAAATTTTGGACTTTGGTTTTATATAAATATTTTTATTTTATTTGAATAGAGCTACTAAAGATTTCCAAGGCTTTTATTTAGAAATACAAGCAGATCTTTAAAAAGCGAATAATACATTTTATTTGTTAAGAACGGAAGAATTACGATAATAAAAATAATCTTCTGACCACGATTGGCGCATATGATAATCAAATCAAGTTAACGTAACAATTTTGTATGTTTCTCAGCCGGTTTGCAAAGACCTTGATCTGTATCCCTTCTTTTCCACCGCATATTGGTAATTTATATTTTTGTGTTAGTAAAAGATTATAATTTTAAATAATTTATGCTTTCGAACGTGTTTTATCGCATAAAATACCGTATTTATAAAACAGTTAGTTTTTTCATGAACATTTTCCAAGAATAACGCACAAAATGAAGGTCTGCATTATACTTTTTTGCGTAATCGGTGTCTGTTATGGTATTGTCTGCACTGAGGATTTTTGTGCAAGGGTGGACTGCCTAGAAGTAACAAAATGCCCTCCTAAGTATGTTCTGAGACCCGGAATTTGTAATTGCTGCATGCAATGTGTAAGAGTTTTAGGTATGTTTTTTTTTATAAATATGTATGTAACACATGGATCAATAAGTCCCGAGACTAACCCATAGATGGCGCTCGTAGTAAACCAGTAACCATGTCTTTCTAGAGTACTAACCTTTGCTTGAAACGTGTCGAAATTTTAAGTCGATCGGACCAGAAACAGCTGAGTTATCGAGGTTGGAGTAAAGTCGTTTTGTAGTTTGTTTAAACAATGGAAAAAACCGAGTTTCGTGTTCTGATAAAACATTGTTTTTTAATGGGTAAAAACACCACGCAAGCAAAACAATGGATTGAAAAATGTTACCCGGACTCTTGTCCATCAAAAGCAACGATTTGTCGGTGGTTTGCCGAGTTTAAACGTGGTCGTACCGACACAAATGACGCGGAACGCTCGGGTAGACCTGTGGAAGCCGTTACACCGGAAAATGTGAGTGAAGTGACAAAAATTATAATGAAAGATCGTAAAGTGAAGCTCCGTGAGATTGCTGAGATGACACAGATATCATATGGAAGTGTATTTACTATCCTTCATGAAAAATTGAGCATGAAAAAGGTTTTTTCCAAGTGGGTGCCGCGATTGCTCTCGATGGAACAAAAACAGCAACGAGTCGATGATTCAGAAAGCTGTTTATCGCTATTTACTCGCAACAAAAAAGATTTCTTGCGTCGTTACGTGACCATGGACGAAACATGGATACATCACTACACTCCAGAGTCGAAGCGGCAGTCATCTGAGTGGCGCACAGCTAGCGAAAGCCGTCCGAAACGTCCGAAAACGCAGCAGTCAGCTGGCAAAGTCCTGGCGTCAGTTTTTTGGGATACACATGGCGTGATTTTCATTGACTACCTCGAAAAAGGTAAATCGATCAACAGTGATTATTATATTGACTTACTGGTGCGTTTGAAGGAGGAAATCGCAAAAAAACGACTGCACATGCAGAGAAAAAAAATCCTTTTTCACCAAGACAATGCACCCTGCCACAAGTCGATGAAAACAATGGCAAAATTGAACGAATTGGGTTTTGATCTGCTTCCCCACCCCCCATATTCGCCAGATTTAGCCCCCAGTGACTACTGGCTCTTTGCTGATCTTAAAAAAATGCTCCAGGGAAAAAGATTTGGCTCAAATGAGGAGGTCATCGCTGAAACTGAAGCTTATTTTGAAGCGAAAGATAAATTTTTTTATAAACATGGTATTGAAAAATTGGAAAAGCGTTGGAACCATTGTATCACCCTAAAAGGTGATTATGTTGATGAATAAAAAAAAATTTTGCAAAAAAAATGTTGTTTTCATTGTTAGTCTCGGGACTTATTGATCCATGTGTTATGAATAGTTTGTGGAGAAAATAACGTCTCTGTGGTAACAGCTCACAGTATAAAATTTCTTTTAAATTCCACTAAACGCGAAAACTAAACACTCTGAAACTGTCGATTAGCTCACGTTGTTTCTTGCGATTGCCAAATTAACCAAATTACAGGTTGGTAGAAAAGTTTCAATTACACACTACACATTCAATACGACTTATTTTTGATTGCACAGGTTACAACTTGTCGTAGAATTAACTTGAGTCGGGGAACTTCCAACATTGCGAAGTTGTGCTAGGGAACCCCACAGTTGCGAACTTAAGTTGATAACTCCCAGCGTTGCGCCAACGCAACAGATATGTAAACTATTCATTACTGGGATATAGGTCTAATAAGTTACAAAAAATATATGTCTTTGCGTATCCCACATACAGGTTGGTAGAAAAGTTTTGAAAGCGACACCTATTAAGCAGCAGAGGAATCAAAATTCATACGCCATACGTCAATTCATTCATTGTTAGCAATCCATTTGAATTAGACGTATCGGTGTATTTTTTAACAATGGAAAAAACTGAATATCGCGCTGTGATAAAATTCTTTGCTTTGGAAAGTTTATCAGCAACACAGATTCATACAAAAATGGTGAACGTGTTAAAGGAAAGTGCTCCTTCATTTCCAATAGCACATCGATGGGTTTTAGAGTTTAAATGTGGTCGTACAAGCGTTGAAGATGAACCACGTAGTGGACGATCAAAAACTGCAGCAGAAATCATTGAGCAAGTACATAATATGGTTAGTGAAGATCCGAATTTGGCTAAGCGTGAAATTGCTAACATCATAGGCATCTCAGACGAACGAGTGCTCCATATTTTACATGAAGAATTACATATGAAAAAGCCGTTTGAAAAGTTAGTGCCGCATTCGTTAACAATTCAACAAAAACTGGATCGAAAACAAATTTCTCAGCGTAACTTGTTGCGTTTCAAGCGGAATAAAACCGATTTCTTGCGTCGTTTTATAACTATGTATGAGACTTGGATCTACCACCATGATCCTAAATTGAAACAAGAACGATTACAGTGGACTACGGTTGATTGTTCAACTCCAAAAGAGGCGAGGTCAGGACGATCGGCAGAAAAGGTTATGGCATCAGTGTTTTGGGATGCAAAAGGAATTTTATTGATTGATTATCTTGAAAAAGGTAAAACAATTAACTCAGAGTATTATTGTAACCTTTTAGATCAACTGGATGAAAAATTCGTGAAAAAAGACCTGGTTTAGCGAAAAAAAGAATAATTTTTCATTAAGACAATGCGCCTTCACACAAAAGTGTTTTGACGATGGCTAAATTGAATGAATTAAAGTACGAATTGCTTGAACAACCACCGTATTCACCAGATTTGGCTCCGAGTGATTATTACCTCTTCAGAAACTTGAAACAATTCGTTCGTGGAAAGCGTTTTTCATCGAATGAGGAAGCTATTTCAGCCGTGGAACAGTACTTTGCAGAGCTTCCAGAAAATCATTACAGAGATGGTATAAAATTATTGGAGGATCATTGGAATAAATGTATTGAAGTTGAGGGAGATTACATTGAATAAAAAAACTAGTTTCATTTAAAAATTCCCATTCTTTCATTTTTGCTTGCAAAACTTTTCTACCAACTGCAATTATTTGGTCGACATCTGTAGAAACTAGTCGAATGATGAGCATCTTCGATATGTGTTTCTCCAAAACGAAATTTAACAAATTACTTTTGACTTGCACGCCGCAACACATATTTTTCAGTCTCGATTTGCGCTTTCGTCTTTCTGGTGTTTCGCTTCGCATTTTAATAACTTTTTATATCGTGTTTTTAAATTAATTTATTTAAATTTAAATACAGTCGATTTTGAATCCATAAATTATTACTTAGACATTCTTTGTGTTATATTCAGATGCGAAATCTTTTTTTTTTTCGCCAGGCAGTAATAAAACAAACCGTTGTCGTTCTCCAGGAAACCAAGTACCTAGAACCTCTTCTCGGAATAGTCGTTAGTAACTTTCCATTGACTCACATTCAATCTCAATTCCATTTTATTGATTTCTAAATGTAATTAGAAATTCAAATATTAATCCGTCTTTTTTCATACAGAATACACGTCTATTATTCTGTATAGATATCGACCTGCTTGATACTTCTTACCGCAATGTCAATTTTTGCTAATTTTTCGGCGCGCCTAATTTTTAGCGTGCCTATTCTCTCGTCTCATTGGTTAGTTCAGATATGATCAGACCCTACCCTTCAGCTTATCGCTTCTTTTCTTAAAAGCCTCAGCTTGTAATAAAAAACAGACACTTCTGTTGTAGCCATGAACAACGCTACCCACATTCTTTCTTAGAGCTTGTGCAACTAAGTTATCCATACATATAGTGTCTACGTGTTTATTTTGCTGCCGCAAAATATACATAGCATCCTGGCCCAGGATATATATATATATAAGTTGGGTGTTTTTTAAGAGCTTGAGAACTTTAAATGATAATACAAGATAGAAATATTGTTGGAATGAATTTTTTTTATTATAATTTGGTAGATAATTTCATGGCATTTATTTTTTAAATATGATTTCCGGCATATGTCCGCCGCGGCTACGAGTTATGTAGTCCATTCGATCAGTCCAATTTTTGACTACTTTTCCCAATAAATCTGGCCGTATGGCGTCAATGGTAGCTTGAATATTGGTTCCCAATGCTTTAAGAGTTGCTGGTTCGTCGTCTTAAACCAATGACTTAACATATCCCCATAATAAGCAATCCAGAGGCGTTAAATCGCACGAACGAGGGGGCCAGTGAACAGGACCATTTCTGGAAATAAAGTTGTCACCAAATTGATTTTGCAATAAAATCGATTGTTAAGCGCGCTGTATGGCAAGTTGCGCCGTCTTTTTGGAACCAAATGTCGTCGATGTTAAGCTGATTAATTTTTGGAAACAAAAATTCAGTCAGCATGGCTCGACAGCGCTCGCCATTCACCGTAACGGCAGCTCCTTCCTCATTGCGAAAGAAATAACGACCGATGACGCCGCCAGCGTGTAAACTGCACCAAACAGTCAATTTTAATGGATGTAATGGCGATTCGTTAGCGGCTTGAGGATTGTCTTCGCTCCAAATACGGCAATTTTGCTTATTGACGTAGCCATTTAACCAGAAATGAGCTTCATCACTAAACACAATTCTTTGATAAGAATGCTCATCTTTGGCCAGTTTCAAATGAGCTCAATCAGCTAGTCGGACACGCGCTCGTCATAAATTTACTAACCACTACGTGCATATAAATATTTACTATTACATAATATTATCTTTATTTTTTATTTAAATTAATTATGGGGCTATTTAACCCCTTAACACGCTCCATACCAAGTTAGGAGGTAATACTGGAAATAAAACAATATAGTAAATGTCAAAAAGTATGTTACTTCCTTCCATTTTAAAACATTTACCTTTTAAAATACAACTACTTATGTTACCAAATTATTTTTGCTACCAAAATGTCTCCTATATCATTGTAAAACACCCGAAGAAGTTTAACTAATTTATATAGACGGTAAATTTGAAAATTATGCTTTAACGCCATCTATAGTTAAACAAATTTTTCTTTCAACTCAATACGTTCAATGTTATTAGCGTTATTATTCTTACTTTTATAGATGAAGGTGAACCGTGTCAAAAGTTATTTGGTGTCCCACCAAAAGCTGTTTGCGGTGAAGGATTAATTTGTGAGGACGGATTTTGTCAAAGAGAGCTTGAAACAATGTATTAGAAAATACAGATATGAGTTACAAACCTTTTTTTTCAACAGAAAATGTAAATAAATAAATTCTGTGTATATTAAACAAGTGCATTTACATTGATTTGTTTTACTACCCTTGTTTTTCCCAACACATTCTTTCCTCTATGTTTATTACTTTTATCCCACTATACCAGGTGTACCGGAACGTCATTACCAGTTTTTCTGACAGATGTTGCTAGGCTTAAGTATTTAATATTATGATTTGACACATATGTCATTTTATTCTACTGACATCAAGCTTCAAAGCCTTACACGTTATACTTTGCGAAAGTAGCATTGTTCTAGATCTATACCTCTTTGAAAATGTCGAGTTTCGTGCATTTGAGGGACGTATTACTTTTCTTATTTAAAAAAAAAAAAGCGGCCGAAAGTAATCGTTTGCTGGTAGAAACTTACGGTGAGAATGCTCCAATTATAAAAATATGGAAGGCGTGGTTTTCAC